>JABXWE010016153.1:0-21338 GCA_014611495.1 Limonius californicus | reverse complement strand
TCTACTCCAGAGAAGATTTACTAGGCAGAATACCTCGCTGGTTTGCCATTGCCTTGCGAGGGAGCACGGCCGGTAAAAATCCGGTAGTGGGAATTGAACCCAAAACCTTCCGCATAGAAGTCTAACGCGCTAACCTCTAGCCCACGGCCACCTAATACAAAAAAATTATAAAGTGAGATTTACAATTTTAAACTGTCCTACGCTTTGAAAGTATTATTCATTGATGCCAGTTGCGAGCTTATTAATATATCAACATCACATTTGTAGTAAAAAAGTGGGAAAGAGGTATGCGTTGTACACCTGTTTTCGTTAAAAATACGAACTAGTTATGTTATCATCAACCGATTATATTCCTATTATGGATAGTAAACAATAATATTTTCTTACTTAAATGTTTTTTTTTTAGATTTTAATACGGTTTAACACTGTAAATAAGCGAACAAAATGTGAATTAAAAACTGTATAATAATTATATAAGGTGATTCAGACTATACTAATTTTTCCTTAACGAGTTTATTATTAGGAATTGATTAACTATTTATGGTATGCATAATATGTTTCGAAGGATGTTCTATAACAATGCGTAGTCAGTTTTTCGATTGAACGTCAAAGATGCGATATGATACACGATAATCAAACTTCCATATTCACATGATAGGTAGAAACAACATTTGTGTCAACAGGTCAAAATCCCTTGATAATTGTTTTTACGTTTTTTCCCAGTGATAATTTTTTATTTCTCTCTTTGAAAATAAGTGCTGCTAATATTATAATTAGAGCTAGGATAGTTAGGCAAAATAAAATCTCGAAAAAGGCATGCAAAAAAGCAAAAAAAGATATAAAAAGGCAGTAAAAATGTAAAAATAAAGTGAAAAAAGCAAAAAAGAAAAAAAGGCAAAATTACCAAAAAGACGGGAAAAAATAAAAAACTGCAAAATCTGAAGAATACTTGAGAAAATTAAAAGAAACGGCGTTAACGTTAACACTTTCGAAAATTGTGACACACTGGCTGATTCAATAGTAAACTTTCTATTGACAATACCTACTGGTCCCTCATTAAAATAAATCTCAAGAAAATAATCCTTCTGAGAAATTTTCAGTCGGTAGCAATAAAGGGTAAAACCCACTAAGCCTCTATCCTGCTGTGCTGTAGGAATAATACTTTCTACAATCTATTTCAGAAATTTAAAATGTGCATCTTTCTTGGAATATTGCTAGTACAAATTTCTTTTAAATAAAATTTAATAACTAGATTTCTTAAAATTTATATTTAATATAGCATAAAAGGCAAGAAAAATAGGAAATTCCTCAAAAAAGGTAGATTCCATAAAAAGACGCAAGAAAGGCAAAATAAAATTAGAATTTTTGAATTGCACGCATTCTAAAACGGATGTAAAATTGAGTCTGCCTTTAATCCTTCCGTTTATTAAAAAAGGCAATTTGCCTAACTATACTAGCTCTAATTATAATAAAATGAAGCATTAAAACTTCTCTGTTTTGTCTTCTGACTAGTAATTTTTAATGTACAGAGTTATTCAGTTAAGAGTAGGAGCCTGACAAGGCAAATGCAACACAAAATGCACATAATCGAATATACCGAAAATGTGTACGGAGAACACGTTTACTGTATGCAATGTAAGTAAAGCTATTTTTAGAACATTAATGGTCAGGAAATCAGGCAACATGGCGGATGCAGTAATGTGCGTGAGATGGTATGGAAACTGTACAAAAAATATACAGTGGTCGCAATAATGTTAGCAGAAAGAAAGAAAATTA
This sequence comes from Limonius californicus, assembly GCA_014611495.1. Taxonomy (NCBI): domain Eukaryota; kingdom Metazoa; phylum Arthropoda; class Insecta; order Coleoptera; family Elateridae; genus Limonius; species Limonius californicus. The sequence goes on along the minus strand of JABXWE010016153.1, from coordinate 19,562 downwards.
AAAGGAGCGATCGACCTGATATTTCGTGGAGAGTAATATACTTGAATAACCTTTTGTCTAACTGCAGTATTTCTAGTGGACGCAATAAGACTGGGTTATGAAAGGACGCAATATTGATAGCAGGATTTATATATATATATATATAGTCTTTGACCCTTACCACGTTCAAGGTTTGCAACCAGCGGATTATGTACGTAGACACGATTTTTGTGAATGGCTTCTTCAAAAGTGCAACAACCAACCAAATTTCCTGTTCAATTTGTTATCTACTGATGAGGCAGGATTTACACAAGAAGGGGTGTTTAATGTCTATAATACCCACATTTGGTCAGATGAGAATCCACACGAAATAGTGGAACACATTTTCCAACAACGGTTTTCCCTAAATGTATGGGCAGGCATTGTAGGTGATCGCCTTATTGGGCCATACATTTTACATGCCCGTTTAAATGGAGCTCTGAATTTACACTTTCTCAACGAAGTCCTACCAGAATTGCTTGAAAACGTGTCTTTATAGACACGACGTAACATGTGGATTTTGCTTGATGGTACTCCGCCTCATTATGCTAGGGGTGTAAGGGAATGGTTAAATAATAACTATCCTGAAAGGTGGATTGGACGAAACGGGCCAGTTCCATGGCCAGCTCGTTCGCCAGATTTAAATAGTTGTGATTTTTTTTTGCGGGGCTACATGAAACAGTTAGTTTATTCTACGCCAGTGAACACAGTCGGGGAATTAAGAGTACACATTGAAGACGCTGCCGATTAAATTCGGCAAAATCCTACCGTTTTCGCAAGGATACCTAATTCAATGCTTCGACGTGCAGAAGCTTGTGTTCTCAGTGGTGGTCATTTTGAACATTTATTGTGATCCATTTTCACTTTTGAGGTAAACTGCTTGTTTTTGCTGTTTTTTTTTAGTTATGTTAAAATTGATTTAAATAAATGATGGGTATTCTGAAATAAATTAGTACTTTTTAAATGCGGTTGGAGTTTTTTTTGCATGAAGCAGCACTTGTTTATAATTTTTAAATGCCTTCTAATTACAAAAATGTTCAACTGCTTCAATTAAACTTTTACCCCTCCTAATTTCGTAGTTTATCACAAGGATTTACTTTACAATTAGGTAACAACCTTCTACAGCTTAAATGCATTTTTTACGTATCATCAGCAGTTCTCAAACAAAATTTTATTTTATTTTTTAATTAAAAAAATAAACTTAATGATTTTTGAAAAGTGAATAGTAGCATTGAATTCTACTTGAGGCAATCTATTACTGATTTAAATTTTTGTAGCTATTTCTAATACACCCTGTATATCATTAAAGGGAATTGTCAGTTTTGTTATTGTTTCGTCGTCTAGTTGCTTAAGGTATTCAATCGTTATTTCGTCATCGCCAGACGCCTTCTACTTCGGATTTAATAATTTTAGGACCTTCCTTTCATGTTACAGTTGGATGTTCTTCAATATATGCTTTCCATATCAGCTTCTTTTCTTCTGTATCCACCACCACTTTGTGCTGTTAGTTGGTTATGTTTGTTGTCGTTCTCTTTCTATTATTCTCTGACATCTCTTTCATCATTCGATGTAAGTTTAGGGCATCATGTTTCCTTTCCAATTTTTCTATCCTGTCACATTGTTCTTTCAACCATTTTTCATTTGCATGTTTATTTCCACTAGTATCTCTTTGTTTATACTGTTATATTTCACGGTGTTTTTATTTTTTAGCTTTCTTCGTTTTACGTTAATTCTAAAATCTCCTCTTCACGTTTGACCATACTCCATTATTGACAACGGGGTTCAAATTTTTTTGTGTTTAGAAGTTGTTTAACTGAGTCTCTACTTCCCTGTTGTATTTTGGTTTTATTTCTTGATTTTCCAGTGTTTCCCAGTCTAATTTTCCTTTTCTTTTCGGTTTTTGAATCTTATTCAATGTAGCCCGAATGGTTGTTACTACTGGATGATGATTCGAGTTAAGGTCAGTTATTGTTCTAAAACGCTTATTTATCATTACGTAGTCGACTTGATTTCTCACTATTCTATTCTGGTTATCCTGAGGCGATTTCCAAGTATACAGTCTTCTTCTTGGTAGTTCAAACCAAGTATTTAGTACTGTTAGGCCTGTCTCTTGACAAAACTCCACTAGTCGAGATCCTTGTTCGTTGCGATCTCCCAGTCCAAATGTGCCCGCTATGTCTGAAACCTGTCCTTTACCTACTTTAGCATTATAGTCTCCCATTACTATGTTAATTTCGTGTTTCTTTGTTGTTTTGTATACATTTTGGATATTTTCATAAAATTCCTCTATTACTTCCATCGATTTATCTGCCGTTGGTGCGTATACCTGGATACTATTAAAATTTACTGGATGTCCTTTAGGCTGAACATCATTACTCTATCTGAATGCAGTATGAAGCTTGTTATATATTTAGACATCTCTTTGTTTATTAGCATTCCTTCTCCATATTGCTTACTTTCATGCTTGCCTGAATAATATATAGTATATTCTTGAGATGTATTGTATAAGCCAGTTCCTTTCCACCTTAGTTTGCTTAAACCGGGGATACATAATTCCTATTTTAAATTTGCACCCAGGGATTCTTCGCACCCTCTGACTATTGAAAGTCTGCCGGAGACTGACGGCCGTGTTTCTATTTGATTCTCCATGATGGCTGACCTTGGGATTTTAATGCGGTAGTTTCCCAGTTGCTTTCCGCATCGCAGTGGACTAACCGTTATGATGGCTCCCATCATCGCTTAGGATTATGTAATTTGTTGCTGTACCGAACCCCTTGATTTCCACCTACAAATAGAACTCAAGCAACTACTGCCTTCCCATAGTTTTTGCCTGTTTGGTCCGCGGGAGGTGTTCATTTTGACTACCTTCGCCATTGTCAGATATTCTGACAACGTCGTTCGCATATCGTAGGTGATTTAATCTCTGTCCATTTATATTTATACCTATATTTTTCCATTCCTGTACTCTAGAAATATCTTCTAGTGTAGCATTACATAACTTAAGAGTCGTTGAATCCTGACTCTACGTTTTATAGGTATGGTAATCAATCAATACTAGATATATTGATATATACGACTAATACATTTTAAATAGAATACGAAAAACAATCACGGTCAATGACAAATAATGGTAGCACGACAAATGCCTTTTCCGATGGATGTAATTTATAAGATATGTATTTCTAATCGAAAATAAATACTGCTTTATACCCTTAGTTACATTCGAGCACCATGTAAAGCAATTCGGTGGTATTTTTAATCTCCCAATAATTCCTTTACTGGAAGGAAATTTTGTAATTTAAATCGATTTGCGCGAAAAAAGAAGCAAGGAGTCTTCAATTTCAGTAAACTTGATCCTTTACACCAAGTGCTTTCGTTCATGAATAATTGATAACGCCGTAATTGGTAAATTATCCTTAGCGGAGTACCAACGAATAACTCAATTTCATTATAAAATTGTTTTTTAACAGGATTTTTAATAAGACAGATTTACCGAATTTGCATTAATTTAAACTTCGTGGCGATAAAAATTTATTTTTATAAATGAATACGTTATGCATATTTTATGGCAGCATGTTTTAAGAATCGACAGGGGCAAATACACAATCTAAAAAGTTCCCCGCTTTAAAGTTACTCGAATAGAATCAGGTGGGTTGAATTCTCGCTCACTGAGCTTTCTAAAAGCCTTTTAATGCTATAAAACATATTAGATGGGGGTCGTATGGTTTTAGTTGTTGGATACCGTCGGTAGTGGAGTGATTGAGAATTCAGTTAACTTATTTTAAGGATCTATCTTTGCGTTTAACCCTGTCCATTGTGAAAGTTCTATTTTTCAAAAAATCTATTCCAAAACCTTCATCTAGACCAGGAAGTTCTAATATTAGCAAAACAAAGCTTACATAGTAAGCTGCGGAATTAATCGTAGTATAAATAGTATCTTTTTGGATGAGCTTAACCAATTACACCATAAGCTGGTGTTTACTTTTTTCAGTTTGTATTTTAGTATATAAATTTGAATATGCAGCACGTGCCTTATCTCAATGTCCCAGTATTTGGACAAACTGACATATTCAACATTTTATGCGGAAATTATAAAACTTCCCGGGAACATTTCAAAATCGCAGTTGAATCAGGGAGACAGCTTCGCGTAAAAGTTCACGAGAAATCATGCTTCTTCAAATTAATCTAAAATACGGCAACTTCATCTTCTAGAAGTTGTTAAACAGAAATTTTTTCACTTCACTAACGGGATAATTTTCCAATTAGAGCGATATCAATTATTCATGAACTCTTTCATGCCATGTCTGTATTTGCACCAGTTAATTTCAGAGCGAAATGTGTGAAAACTGTAATCCATATATAATATTCCGTTTGCTGTAGAAACCCTGATTTATATATATATATATATATATATGTATATATGTGTATATTAACGGTTAATGTAGGAAAGTGCATAATTCCAACAATAAAATGTTGCTGCCTGCAGTAACCAGATGTTTCGTTTATAATTACAAAAATAAAAAACTGCTATTGATTTTACGGCTTTAATTAATGACTGTTGGTTAATATGCAAAATTAATGTATTGAAAGTTGGCTTGTGCAGCTTTGGTCGCCGTTTGTTTATATAACATATACGATCTCCTACGTTTTATTACTGTAACTATTTCATCTAAAATAACTTCTAATTTTTTAATTAAAGAGTATATTGTTTGGTTGCTGGATATACAACGAATATGAAAATGTATTCTGCCGCCTGAAAACAACATTGTTATATGAACTTTGGAAAAACCATTACCACCGCGATATTTAGAACACCTCCATACGTATTTCGGCAACTAAGCTGCTATCTACAGTAGAAACTTGTCCTTCACCAAGTCAACAATTGAAGTCCAATGGACTTTCCCAAACTTTTTCAAAGTTTATATACTTAAACCACCGTCTTCAATCAATCCTATAACGTTGTTGTAATCCTTGTGTATATTAAAAAGAGAAAAGAATGGAACCAAATTTACATTTTTGCATTTGGGCATTTTAATGTGTGTAAATATTATTGGAGATTTATCGAGAAAATTGGCATAAGAGGTAATGGAATTCTTGGAAGAAGGGAGAATGGAGAATGCCATACAAGCACGAAAGCAAATTAAAGCTATTGTTCTAAACCCTAATTTTAAAAATTTTAAGCGAGAACATTTTGGGGGAAAATAAGTAACTAATCTCTCCAAGGAGGAAATCCACTTCAGTTACGAAAAAGCTTTGAAATAGTGAAGTGAAGAAAAATACCGTATTACATTGATTATAAGACGCATGTTTCTCACTGTTTTTGTGTCTCTGTATTTATAGTGCGTCTTATACTGGCTGCTTACCAAGTTACTGGTGGCTGACGAAACGGTTTCTGGCTTACAAAAATAAGGGTGCGTCTTATAATCGGTGGCGTTTTATAATCGATGTAATAGGCTATATAAAATGTAAAGCACTGAGAATGAACTTGAACTTAAATCAAATAATATTACATGAGAAGAATTTAGGAGATGCAAGGCAGCGTATTCCACTGAAAACTTACAATTGAGAAGCAACGTATGTTACAACATTTGACATAGAGTTGGAGAAGCAGTTACTTATGGCAAGGAAATCAACAAGAGGTGGAGTGAGCACTTTCCAAAATTATTAGGTCAGAAAGAAGAAGGTGCAGATACGAATATAAACGAAATGAGAAGGGTAGTGCAACAAACAGAAGTAAGATATTCCTAAGATGTTGAAAGAGCACCATAGAAGAAGGTGAGGGTGGCAAAACAGCACGATCGAACAATATCACAATATGTTATAGATGTCACGAAAGAAAGCAAGATGATGCTGCTGGATCAATTTAAGCATAATGTACTGAATATAAACACTGATGGATATCCTTAATTTAACCATATTTACAAATTTTAAGAAGTAATGGTGCAATCTAAGAAACGGTAAAAAGGAAGTAGAAGCACAAATCATACAAGAATAAACAGCCAATTTAGATTATTTCACCTTATTTGGTGTATTACAGTTTATTTAATGAGAACTCTTACAGTGTTGTGTATTCTGTATAGAAACAGGTGTTTCTCTCGAGTGAACATAATAGTCGTACTTTATGCATTTCATACAGTTGTTGAGTTTTTGTAAGTTTGGTGGTTATTGAGATGTAGATCCATTGTATTGTCATAAATTGTGATCATGTTAGTGGCAGAATGTGTTTACTCTCTAAGCAAATGCTCCTGCGGATGGTCACACGGTGTCAACAGATATTCCGTTGTTGCTGGTGTTGTGCTCTGGTTCTCTAGAGTATCTTGTTTTCGTATCCCAAAAAGATTACCATAGATTTTTGTAGTTGAATGAATTGCTATGTTAAATACTGCATTTTTATACATTTTCTTATTTTCCTTTCAGCCCGTTAGAGCTCACTGCCGGACGTAAGCCCCTCCCATATTTTTTCAAACTTCTCCGTCTTGTGCAGTTAGGTATCAATTTTTTCCGCGATGATCTTGCTATCACCTATTCATTTTTTTCTTTAGTCAGATAACACCTTATTTCGGTGTCCTAAGCTACGTATTTTACCATATCTATTGAGAGATGAAAACATAAATGCGGCGTTATTGGGGAACTTACAACGGGAGCTAATTGTTTTAAATTACCAATGAGCTGCAATAAAGAATCCAAGTTTGTTAAACTAATCTAAACATCAACTTTGAAGGGCATACGAGGTTTCGAAAACACGTTTGAAGACTATAACTACTATGCTTACTCATTATTTGCAAATGTATATTTTGTGTTCTTCGAAGTAAAAACGATTATAATAATTAAGCTTCACTGTGACAACTATTGTGGCATTAAAAGTTGTAAACCATTTTTAAACAACAAAGAGCAAAAAATTTTCTGTCAATAAAAGGACCAACAATAAAGTGTTCGTATTCAAAATATTTTAGATAATGTCTTAACTGAGAAATAGTTGCACAGAAATATGTTTATAAGTCACTATCAAGATCTTCTTGAAGAGTTTAATAAGAATAATTTGAAATTTGTTCTGCTAAGATAAACAATAAGGACAATATTACAATAGTTTTTCAATTTCGTTTCTGCAGAGATTGCACAAGCACGATGCTATTAGTGTTTAAATATGACATCAGTGTCGCCTTGTCACGCTGTCTTGCCATACCTCGTTTGTATATCTAAAACACATGAGCCAACTTCACCATATACTAACTTTGAGTTAATGTGCACAATGCAGGGAACACTCTGAGGGAGGAGAGTTTTAAAGTTACGAATGTACATTTTATAGTAGAAGTCTCAGTGTAAGAGCATGCTTGTGCTTGTTTATTTAATTACCAAAATTAGGGATAGCTAAAACAAAAATTACTTTTTACGAAATTAGGCGGGTATTGTTTATTGCAAAGTACCTACTAATCTGAAACTTACAAAACAAAAATAGAAAGAATGAGAACTTACAGATAGTTTTCAATTTTATTACGATTTCGCAAGAGAATTAGCTAAAACTAGATAACTACCAAAGAAGAAAACGACATATATTTGTCTCAAACAGTATTTGAATCTGTATATTGCCCTGATAAGGTAGTCACCTTATTCATTGTGCAATTATGCATTTACATATGCAAATATTTTAGACATTTTTGGTAATAAATGCATATTTTAATTGTTTTGAGCATTAATGTATAATTTGCAGTATTTTTCTGCTTAAATTTAATATTTATTGAATTTTTGGCTATCAAGTACAGATTCACTTCGTCAAGCAGTCTGGGAATTTCCAGAAATTTTTAATAATCTTCTAAACTTTCATTCTGTATTTTGAATACGTAGGTACTTTCTTAGTTGTTAAGCTTCGAAAAGCAGAATACTTGGAAATATTACCAGGGTTTGAGTGGCCCTGTTGCGTTAACGGGAAAACCTGTGAAAGTTGAAAGTTTAACAATACATCATTTCATCAACAATCAGTTGTCTATTAGATCCAATAGTGTGTTAACATATTCAAGATTCCGAAAGAAAAAAAGGATTTAAGTGCTATTTTAAACCAGTTTGTGAGGGAGTATGATGATTTCACAACACATGGGCGTCTGTTGTTTTGTAAATACTGCGAATGTCCTGTTGCAGCAACCAAAAACCTTCAAGTTATGCAGCATCTCCAAACCGGAAAACATTCAAGTAATAAAATCGAAAATGGGAGAATAACCAAGAGCAAGTGTTAATTTCTGCTTTACCAAGGCCTGAACGTAAACGTTCAGAATTTAATGAAGAAATTTATAAGGCTTTTATTTGCGCTGATATTCCGTTGGCTAAAATAAAGAATGAAGTTCTGAATTTTTTGGAAAAGTACACGAAACGGAATATTCCAGACGAATCGACCTTGTGAAAAAATGATGTTTCTAAGTCGTAACAGCAACATTACACAAACTAAGAGAAGAAGTAAAGGAATATAGTATTTTGGTGTCTTTGGATAAACCAACTGATGAAGAACAAAAATGCTTAGCAAAGTTTGTGATTGGTATATTAGGGGTTAACGAAGAAAAAAAGAAATCATATCTGCCGAATTTAAGAGTTTTGGACAAGTGAGTCTTTCAACAATTGCTGCTTTTTTCAACGACTTTCTAAGCTTATTGTGGTCGTTTGGAATTTTATATGAAAAAGTGCGAGTGGTTTGTAGTGATGCTGCACCATATATGTGCAAAGCAATGCGAGGACTGCAGATTTTGTATCCAAACATGATACATGTGACTTGTTTAGCACATGGTTTACACCAAGTAGCTGACTTAGTTCGCAATCATTATTCAAACGTTAACGTGCTGATATCATCTGTGAAAAAGATTTTTCTCAAAGCACCGAGTCGAGTCGTGTGCAGTAGTTTCGGGAAGTTGCGGGGGACGGTCCACTTCCGCCCGCGCCAATCATTACAAGATGGGGAACTTGGATCGACGCTACTGTATATTACGCTGAAAATTTTGAAATTATGAAGAAAGTTGTTAATGAGTTCGACTCTGAAGAAGCGCAGGGTATTGAAGAAGCACAGAGTATTCTGAGAAAAAAAGGTATTCGAGAAGATTTGCGTATTATTCGAGCTACTTCGGCTTGCATTCCGACTGCAATCTCTAAACTAGAAGCGAAGGGATTATCTTTACAAGTCAGCTTTGAAATGGTAGAAGGGTGGTTAAGGGTTTATCTTAACTCAAGAAAAAGGATTTCATGTAAATTAAACGAAGTGTTGGCAAAAAATACGGGCTATCAACCACTGAAGAATATAACCGGGGTGTTGCAAAATGAAACAGCCCTTGATGCAAGAAATAAACATTTAAATATCATTGACGTTGTAAATTGTGAATTTGTACCAATAGTGTTGTGTGATGTCGAGAGAGTATTTTCACAGTACAAATATATTCTCGCTGATAACAGGCGCAAATTTACATTAGAAAATGTATTACACCACATTGTTATTAAGTGCAATTATGATTTATTTTTATAATTTAATTAATTTTATATTAGTAATTTCGTGTTTTTTGATTAATCTTAATTATATAATTTTGGATTTACAAAACTTGTGTGCATTTTAATAGAAAAATAAATATGTATTGATATAACGTTAATGTTTTTTTTTTTCTAGTTAGTTGACATTTTAATGCATATTTAAGTGCATATTTTGAATGTTCTTGATGCATATTTTGAAGTTTTTTAGTGCATAATTATCATAAGCCTAGTTATAATGCTTTGAGAAAGACTTGAATTTATGCATATTTTGTTTCGTTTCTTGCCTAATTGTAGAAGAAAGAATTATTTTCTGATCAAATAAATGACACTAATAACAATAAGACAGTTTAATTTCTTAGCTAAAGTGTGCTAGATATTTAAAATTTGGAAATCTATGATCGCTCGTGCATTTTAATTCATATTTAGATACCTGAAAGGAGAATGGAGTTCTCGCTTATTAGCTGACATAATATAAATAGTTGGGGTATACAAATACTAGCGTTTAAATCTCGCGTGAACTAACATTACCGACATTAGTAGTGATTTGTCTTGGTTTACGGCTACTTCAAATACCTAGGAATCTTCCAATTATACCTTGTTTGTATAAAACATCACAAATGACAAGTCGTGACGTTAGCTCAGAACGGCAAACCAAAGCATTTCTACATACCTCAACAACGTCGTTCTACAGGTAGGAAATTAATTTAACTTTCGGAAACCAAAGCAGTCTTTAACGAGGTATATAATTAAGCACTTCGAATACCAACTTAAATTTGTGATACTTAGACGCTCCATGGAAATACCCCGCCATCATATATAAAGGGAAAACAACCTTAAAAGACGCCTGAGGGTAGCAAGGGAGCAATAGTGGAGTAAATAATTAATATAATTTATTGTGATGCCAGCTAAATAGCCACAAACGGAAATGTATAACAACCATGTTCGGCAGTTTGAACTGTTAATGCAAAATTTATTTTACTGGCTTATGCGCATTAATTTGTCCTTCAGATAATAATTATAAATGGCAAACTGAAATTGTAGTTTATGAATTTGATTTGCATTATTTTGCAATATGAAGGACACATAAGCAACATTAGGTATGTGAACGTTAGACTGTTGAAAGATACATTACAATTTGTAAAAAGAGTGGTGTATTTTATAATTGTTTTTGCATCCCATAGTAATAAATTAGATTACAATGGATTAGAGTTCAATAACGAATTTTAACGTGGAATAAATCAAATATTACAGCAGAGAAAACTGAATTCTAGGGGATAGAAACGCCAGAATAAGGAAACATATAACCGTTGGTGCTCAACAAACGTTTGATGAAGAAACGTATATTGGAAGAACATAAATGTATGTAAAATTTTAAGAATACGGCGAATTACGGATAAATAACACCTTCCTGGTAGGTACACCTAAGTCAAATTATGAACATAAGAAGGTTATATATATATATATATATATATATATAAAATGCAAGTTGTTTTATTATGGCTGTCGCCATGTCTAGCTTCCATTTCGCCAGACACGTCTATGACTCCAATCATTTCCTTGGAGACTTCTTGCTTCCATTGCCTTATACACATTTTAGTTCCAACTTCTAATAGATCTACCGCGATTTCTTCGTTCTGTAGGTGACCAGTTCGAGATTTCTTATGCCATCTGTTGTTCTTTGTACGTTACAGATGTCTAAACAATATACGTCGCTCTCCATTATATTAAGTATGGTCGCTTGCACGTTTCGTGTCTTATTTTCTAAGGTACTGGATTTGCAAAAGTAAATAAACAGAGAATACAAACATCAGAGATGCGAATTTGGTAAAGATCAGCAGGCTCTACGCAATTCGGTAGGAAAACGAACACAGATATAAGAAAAGAACTAGGAGGGCGCCGTATCAACGAATTAATAGAAAAATATAGAAACAATTGGAGGGAAAAGGTATATAGAATATAAGAACAGAGGATACCCAAGATAATATAGCAATTTCTCTCTGGGTATTCAATCATTAGATTGGTCTGATATAACGCTCCATGCTCTTCTGTCTTGAGCCAATATTTTCTGGCTCCGACGTCTTCCACTATTTGTTTTACATAACTTAATCTTGGTTTTGCTGTAGAATTGGCCGCATCCACTTCCTTTCATAATAGTAAGCACTATGCCTCCATGTCTTAAGATGTGTCCCACCAGTTGATCTCTTCTTTTTGTAATTGCTTTCCATAGGGTGGGTGTTTCTTCTGCTCTTCTTAGTACTTCTTCATTCGTTACATAATCCTAAGGCACCAGATTTCAAAGGTTTGAGTCTTTTCCTCTCTTGTTTTCCTGTCGTTAAGGTTTCACTTCCATATAATGCCATACTCCAGGTATAGATTTTTAAAAATCTCTTTTGTATCATTATCGATGTACTCTGGCAATATAGAGCAAAAGTCAAAGATCTAAACCCCGTAAAAGTAGGATTTATCAACAATAAGGGACGTATCAGGAAATATATCCTAACGCATGCAAAAAGAAGAAGAAGGGTGCTGGAGTGTCGATCTTTCAATACTCCTTCAGAAATTTCCATAGCGCATATTCGTTATTTGTTTCTTTTATTCATTTCCCTTGTTTTGCACTCATATGTACAGATGTTCAATGATCGTGTTGCAGATGGTTCTTTTATTATTTTTTGTGAGCGTTTAGTTACATAGGACCGTGTTCAATTGCTTAATTGCTCTTTTTTCTTGGTTTATCTTATTTCTGACATTGTCGTTCTTTTTCAGGTATCTGCAAGAGTTGATCCTAGTTTTTCAGACTCTGTCATTATCGATTTCAAGATCAAATATTCTGTTTCGTTTTTATCTGCAGCTACCAATATTGATGGGCTTCCTTCAATTTTTTTCGCATGTATCAAGAATTATCTTCCTCCGAGGCGATTACCATTCAGCCATCTGCAAATAATAATTATACAGTTTTGCATTTCTTATCGGTATACCCATACTGCTGCATTTACATCTCCAAGCATTTAGCACAACCTCGAGATATATTTAAAATCAGAAAACAACTCTGATGGGGGCCTTTTGTTAGCTGGAAGTCTTGAGGTATTTGTTTTTCAAGTTCGAACTGAAGCACCTTTTGTAAAGGTTTCTTATAGTGATGATAAATATCTGGTTACTACCTTGTGCGTTCATGCTGTTGCTTAGCTTACCTAGAGGAAAGGTGCCGTATGCTTCTTATAGGTTAACAAATGTTAAATAAACCGCTCTCCCATGGGTCATTCGTTTTTTCATTAAAGATTTTAGGACAAATACTCTGTCCACGCAGGACCTTCTAGTCTTGAAATCGTTTTGTTCCTTCGATTCTTGGAGGTCGTTATTAATCAGATTTCTGTAGAGTCTAGCCATAGAACTATTTAGACTTATGCAATCGGAATTTGATTATTCTTGTCTATTAGTCTCTTTGCAAATAACTGTTATTTGCGTCATTTTCCAGTCAATGGTATGCATTTTGCCATTAAACGCTTATTGAGCCAGATTTGATTACTATCTCCTGGACCAGGAGATTTAATATTATTTATTTTTGCCAGTGTAACGAGCCGAACTACCCCATAGATTGTGGGATAATAGAAAAAAGGCTTTCCATTCATCGTTTTACGTGAGGTAATAGCAAGTTCTCTGTCAGTATAAATCACATGCTATCTCACCATCACCTGCTGAGAAGACTAATACTGCCTCGCCTGTTTGGTGTGTTGTCCTTAGCTATTCTCACTGTTTCACGTATGTTCAATTATTATACTTATATAGCAATTCTATTCACTCTTCCCTGTTTCCTAACCATTTATTTACAATATCTACTTGACAAATTTCTCGTATATTTTCATTCGCTACTATCTTCTCATTTTTCCTAGTATCCTCTTAGATTACTTGTTTTATTTCTGCTCTTCGCAACTTCAGCTTATGGTATTTAATGATCTTAAGACCTGAAATAGCATTATTTTGTAATTAAGTGTTATGTCAATATATGCACCAGGAAATGACAAATCCCTGAACTATAAACAAGCGTTTTGTGCAAACCCGAAAAACTGTTAGATTGAAAAAACACATGTTTTATTAAAAACTTCTTCTTCTTCTTCTTCTGTATATAGGTCAATGGCCTGTTAATTACCTACAATAGAGTAGGTTCTATTCTATTAAAAACAATTAACAGAAATAATTAAAGCCAATTCCATAATCACTGTAGAAGAAAATTTGGTATAAATTCGCAATACTTAAGTAGTGGAGACCCGGGGCTACACGTAAAATGAACAGCATAACAACAACAACAGTAAAAAAACGTAAAAAAGAGGAAGAGGCATATTTCAAATTAAATGTCAATGCTTAAATCAAACAAATGTAGAAAAATACTGACAAATTACAGTGGACGTGGAATATAAGCTATGGGTTTTGCAAATATCAAGGAGGGAAAAAATCAATTAAAGAATATGTAAGTCACGGCCAAAGATCAAATCGCGGCCATTGGCAGAATAGCCCGCCAAAGATTTATTTGCCCCGAAAATTTGGGCATTGTCGACATTCTCATCATTGACCATTTATATTGGGAAATGTAATAGTGTAAAAATAACAACAAAACCCGGCTGTTAACATCATTGCCTGTTTATCGTTAGCCAATGTTAAAAACATTCTATTGCTTACGTTGCAAAATCAGCTGATAGTTTTGGTAGGTTTTTTGGATTCAAAGCTAAAATAAAATTAGTCTTGCCTCAATATCATTTTCACCTGAAGTTATAGAATATCTTGAAACTAATTCAGAACTTAATAAATCTACCAGTAACGATTTCAAAGATGATGAAGGTAGTAGCATGAAAGATCAAGCGCAATCATCATTAGACATAGTTGTTGTATATGTTCTAAATTAGCAGCCAAGTATATCTGTGTTGGATATGCAGCACCTGAACACAGTAGTTGGTAGGGGAGAGAATGATATAATTGAAATAACTTGTACATTGTTTCCAGTCTGAATCCACCGAGGTAAAAAAAATTCCGCACGAGATTTATTAGAGGTTCAAGCAAAATAATTAAAAGAAATCGAAAGTTTGGGCCAGTTGAAAAAACGACACGGTTTTAGTGCCGATATAAAATGTTGATAGAGCACATACAGATTGTAGAAATCTAGTTGCTATCGTTGTAGAAGTTATGGACAAAGAGCTTTACCGATTAGATACGTCGGAAGAACGTTGAGGCAACTGTACACGAAAAACATGTTTTCTATTGCAAAGGAGAAGTTATTAAATACTCAATACGTTAAATCTCATGAAAGTAGTCTTTCTGAAATCGTGTCAAATATATTCCTCACTGCAAAGCAAAAATCAGGAACATTGCGCTACTCAAAGTGCATATAGATTGGACATATACAGCTGGACGCCACTGCCCGATTAAGGTTGTACGTGTTTGAAATATTTCACAGATTGATCACTGAGAATCTATAATGACAATTACCGGGCAATCTTGACACTGGCCAGTCATAATGGTCATTGACAACAATGACTGGTTGATGGCTAATTTCGGTCTTTGGCCGTAATATATACAACTACGTATTATAAACAAAGAACATAGATAATCTTATTTTGGGTAACTACATAAAAAGGAAGATAGAAAACAAGAAAGATGCACAGCATCAATAGAAGACCAAGAAATTAGCTAAAGAGCAAGTAATAAATAGTATCAATAAATTATAAAATGTAAGAACATATCAAAAGGAAGAAAATTACATCCTCCCAATTATAGAGTTAGTAAGTTTTATTATGAAAGTTTTTACAATTCTAATGCTATACTAACTATGTCTAATCCTAATCAACGACAACAACAAATATTTAGAAGAACCAGACTTGTAGTATATGCTATTGTTTTCATCGGAGAGTAAGAGAGCTTACAATTACAATAAAATGCTCTATTTCTGTATTCTTGATGTGATCAAAACATTTATAGAACAACAACACGGCGCTATAACAAAAACTAAACACAAATGTCAAGTAACATAACAATTTCACACTATCAAGAAGCACCATTAGATTTAAACTTATCGTGTATACAAATTATAGACATAATCAATTGTAAAGAAAATAGATATCTAGCGTTCCGGCAGTGAAGTAGTAAAGATCTTTTGCTACGATGCTAGTATCAAAGATGATCTGCAATATCTAATTGTTTTAATTAATTACTGTTACTCGATTACTCATGAAAACGTATGTATTTACGGAGATTTCCACAAGTGCTTTACTTCAAACTAGCAAATCAATAGCGACAAAACTGCCTAAGAAACGTCGTAGAGGGAAACAACCACATCAATATAGAGAGTGAAATACTCATATACAAACTGTATAAGAACACGCTATAGAAATTCCAGCAATATTAAACATTGAGAGCAAGAATACGAAACGGGGACATTAGTAGACCAATTTGTGGAATGGAAGATATAGTTGTATGCGTAGACCGTACAGTAACGACGGAGAAACTGAAACAAACACGAATGGAAAACGACATATAGGGTGTTAGTTCTAAATGAAAAGACAATACGAACTAGACTGCCACGAAAATCATTATAGAAGATGTCAGTAGTTCACATCCAACTGTTAATACCGCAACTGCGTTAAACCAAACTGAAGAAGAACAAGAACAATAATAAGAAAAAGAAGATGAAGAAGAAGAGGAAAAGAAAGAAAAAGAACAATAGGATTTTGACATTATGCAGGGTGACTCACGACCTGAGGTCACTACATCGTGTACGTAATCCAAACATAGTTAAAAAGTTTAATAAATGTATGCTCTAAAGTAAACCGTTTTCAAAATATAGAGTATTAAATTATTATTTATTAAATAATTACAATTTCAGAAGAGCTAATATTTATTTTTATTTTAATTTAAATATAAAGATTGTTCAAAATGGCGACAGTTGCCTTCGAGACATATTCTGGCTCTTCTTAAGAGAGATCTAGTTTGCCCTACGTAACATATCATTGTTATTCCGAATAAATTCAGCTGCCTTAAAATGCGTCTCCTAGGATCTTCAAAAGTCTCTGATGGTGTTTGGTACACCATATATTTCATATGGCCCGACAAATAATAATCTAAACAAATTAAATCCGGAGATCTTGGGGGCCAGGAGTGCTGTTTTCCTCTACCAATTACACGTCCTTCAAACCGTTGATTTAAAAATAGTCTTACACGTAACGCAAAGTGCGCTGGGGCACCATCGTGCTCGTACCACATGCCATGTCTGATTGCCAGAGGGACATCATCTAACAATCCTCCTAAATAATCTTCTAGAAAATTTAAATATCTGTCGGCGGTTAAATGGTTCTCAAAAACGAATGGACCAGTGAGCATGTTCTCAATAATTCCACACCAGATATTCGCTGAGAACGTATGTTGATAACTTGGCACTGTGATTTCGTGTGAATTTTCCTAATACCAAGAGTGGCTGTTCTTTCTGTTCATTAATCCATTTGTGGTAAATCTTGTCTCATCCGTGAATAAAATTCTATTATGTAGGTCTCGATTTTGAGTGATCCAGCGCCAAAATTCCATACGACTAGCGGAATCTGTAGGTAAGAGGGCTGAACAAGCTGGGTACGAAATGGATATAAACCATGACGTTTTAATGTTCTCCAACCTGACATTCGTGCTACATTAACTTGTACAGATACACGACGAACAGAGGTGCTGGGATTATTATGAATTTCTCGCAGTATGTTGTCCTGATTATCTAGGACTTGTTGTATTGGACGCTTAGTCACGTTAGACATGTAGGTGGTTGTGCACTCTTTGAAAAATCCGTCAGTCTGGTAGTTGCCGATTTGGAAATCTCAACCCATATTCTCGAGCAGCTGCTACCGACATTTCATCACAAGAACTGTACATGTAATGAATATCGGCGTAGTAGTAGTGACCTCACGTCATGGTACACCCTGTATACCAGTGAAGGTATATAAATTTGAAATGAACTCATTCTTTCATATTTTGCGCGTGCTAAACAGTTTAATAATTTAATGACCGGAACTTTTTACTTCTGTTTTGTAGTATTTGTAAAACTTGCATTTAATACAGCTGTATGCAAATATTCGGGAGAAAACATGTGCCGCATATTTTTATTTTAAAACTAATGCCATTTCAATCTGGAATAAATTATTATAAGTTGTAGTTTTAAAAATTACATCATATTCGTGATGTCATAGTCCTTTTCTCTAGAGTTACTGGGTTATTACGTTAATTTAGCTAGCCGTGATTGTAACACAACCAACTATTAATTTACGCCCTACGAATTAGGGTGTATCTTTCTTCAGATTATTTGTATTTTTATTGGGATCCGTTTTCACAGCAAAACTGTTAAGAGAAAATCCTTGAAAGTTTTCCCTAGTTATTTACTTAATAATAAACCTTATTCGCTCCGAAGATGTTGCCTGCAACGATCAGCGAAATGTCAGCTTTAAATCAACGAAGGTCCACACCGGAAGGAAATTTCGACGAATAAACCTTTAAATTCAGTTTGGTAGAAAAATAAATATTCCTCTAATTCTATATCGAATTTTAAAAATACTAATCTAATCTGAATCACAGACTAGTTGTCAACAGAAGTTATTTAAATATTATTTTTATTGTGTTATTGTAACGTAATTTTTTATTTTTTAAATGTTCTATTATTAATTCTCACTGAATGTTGGAAATAATATTGTCGAACAGGCGAATATCAAATAGCCGGTTTATAAAAGCCACCCTTTTGCAATCACTAATTTTCAAAGCAAAAGTTCATTATATACCATTTGCAACATAACAAGCTTTCACAGCTTGCAGTTATTACGATTATACTGCAAGCTGTGTAGTTTTATGAAGTGCATTTTATTATTATTGCATTCCACGTCAAATGCATTCACTTTTTTTTTAGTAATTTAGTGACCACATTATAATTAGCAATGCAATTTCAATATTAATATAGATTTACTCCAAAGGACTGTTGCTTGTGACAGTTAATATTTGTTGTAATTTGTGATTGAAAACTAACGATAATTAATATTATAGCTTATACATTGAAAAAACGTCATACTACAAGCAAGTAATCTTCTTAAATTTTCGAAACTGTAATGTACAAATTAATAAATTTGATTTACATTTTCACTCATTTTATAAAGCTATTCTGATTTTGTGTTCTCATTCTTGACAACAATGATGGTTTATAATATTACACTTTATTTGAAATTAGAATGAACAGCACCACCACACAAAAACGTTGTCACTATTTTAAAGCCATAAATATAATAAACCGTAACAGACATCAAGAATTACCGAACGCCGCTAAATTGATATGCAGTTAATCGTTGTTAAACTGATATTGACTATAACAGTGAGTTGTAACAACCTGAAAATGTGTATAAATGGTATTTTTAAAACACGACTTCGGGAATTATGTTAAACTATTACTTATTCCATGAAAGCGCTAATTTTTATTAATTATCTTCTTTGTTGAACTGTTAGAAAGTGAAAATGTGGATCTTCAATAAAAACAGTTAAATTGCCAGATCATTAAACCCTAAGAAGAAGATAGTGAGCTTACTACCAAAACATTGGTTTCTCTCCACATTTGTAACCATACCGAAGAAATCTGAGATAAGACTTTGCAATTACCACCGTATAATTAGCTTCATAAGCCAAACGCTTAAACCGTTCCTCATAAGCCAAACGCTTAAACCGTTTTTTAAAGTTATTCATAACAGAGTATAAGCTAAAGTAGAACGGTAATAGCAAATATACAGTTCGTATTCAAAAGTGGCTGAAGAGCAAGAGATGCTCTATTCGCGTATAATATACAAGTATAGCGTTGTATGGACTACCACAAACCCTTTGACGTCAGACCCCATCAACTATATATATATATATATATATATATACGACGTAGACCCACTCGTCAAGATATATACAGGGAATTTTTCTTTTTAGTATACATAGCCTATGTATACTTTAAAAAGGAACGCGTCAATTTCGCCTATTGTGTAGGCAACCAACTATACAGACAACTC
>JABXWE010016149.1:0-10855 GCA_014611495.1 Limonius californicus | reverse complement strand
ATATATTGTTACGGGCCAATCGTACTTTTACACGATATTTACTTTATTCAAATAGCTGCGTGGCCAAAGGCGTCGGGGTTACAGGCATCATACAATATAAACGAAATTACTTTTTACAAATATTAGTGCAAATAAAAACAATCTGTGACTGAAGGTCGCTTTTTGTTCGAACAAAACAAAGTTTAATTAGGTCAAATTTTGCAAGTCGTGCGTAAGCTTCTTTTCGCCACACACAAAAAAAACTAGTTTGTTTTTACCTTAACTTCCGATGATTGGATTAGAACGAGATAGGCACAATGTAAGGGCGATTTCCAGATGCAGGAAAATACGTTGATTTCAACAGGCTGTTAATCGTTGAACGATAGGCAGGACTCTCCGAACAATGGTAGCAGCAAAGGGACAGGCGCTGGGCTTCGCAGTTAATCAGTCGAAAAGGCGATCGACCAATTCACAAAGAATTGCCTTTTGTTTGGGTTTAAAATCCTAGCGTACTTCTGTAAAATCCGACAATTGTCGATGTGTTGTTTTCACCCCATGGTAAACAACGAAACGAAAATTACACCAGGTATACCCGTCGAAAACCCAAGGCGACACTTGCAGCACTCGATTTATTTACGGCCCTCCCCTGAAGACTTAATTTGGGAAGACCGAAGCCATGAAAGGTGAAAGACTGACTGCTGTAAAAACGCAACGGGAATCTGCAATTCCCCCACAAAAAATTGCACCATATTACGACATGTTCTAGAACGAAGATTAACACGTGTGACCTTCGAGAGAAGCCTAAAAACAATTCCTAAATGTTTAACAAAGACATTCCTAGAATTCCCGTCTGATCGGCGAAAGTATAACTTACAAAGAAAAAAACCTTGAACAATTCTGGGACTAATTTGGTCATAAATTAATTTCTGAAAGGAAAAATACTTAAAAAAACAGAGTGGCAAATTTTAAACGAACATAACAATATACAGGGCGACTTTAATAGTTATGCAAATATTTTAAGCAGTGATTGCTAACATGAAAGGAATACAATATACGCAAAATTTCCCTTACAAATGTGATTGGTTACGGAGTTACAGCCTTCTATAGTCTTATGCCATCACTTTTCTGCATATAATTGTCATAATAGTTATACGAATGTTTTGAAATTTTATGTGCGAACGTTACTCACCTTACGCATTTGTATAAGGCAATATTGCGTATTATATTGATGTGCACAATTACTGCTTAAAATATTAGCATAACTATTAATATTAAAAGTCACCCTGTATTTAACTCATTTAAAATTAAATACAGTTTTTCATCGTAATAAATAAGGAAAAGAAAGGGAGGGTGATCTTGTAGAGCTGTTAGTTAGCTAGTAGGCAGGCATGTCTAGGAAAGCAGTGTGGTCAAGACTGCGCTTCAGTTACCTATTACTACCACAGTGTGTTACCCCTAGACACTCATTTAAGACCGAGTCGAAGCGGAAACCGAAATACTCTTTACAGAACTATCTAGATATTATGACTGTTATTTTAAATTCCTTACATATTACGATTGTACTAGCTACACTCAGTCATACTAAGGCAACTGCAAATAGATGCAATTTTAAAATTAGTGAATTTTTCAGAATATTCCGTTCCTCTGAGACTTCCTGAGGTTTCAATGGTTTTGATGCAAGCAATCTTATAAGCCTCATTTTAGTTTGTATTGGTATACTTAATTTTAATGATGTTAAAACCAGCCCAAGTGACGTTTCATTCGTTCAAATAGATTTATCATCTTATAAACAGCAAACATAACTATCACTTTTCGCACCCTATTCGGGAGAATAATCTAAAAGCAGCCTTTTGTGATCTAGAAGCAACTCTCGACGTAGTAAAAAAATTAAATCTGATTCAATACCATTTTTCTCATCCTATTCAGTAATATTATGTTAACATTGTCCCATGGTTATTTTATATAAATAATACCTTCCACAAACAATGAAAATTTGCTATATTTGTAATCGCCTTGTTCCGCAAGATAGCTTTAAAACCAAGCAGTCTGTCATTTCAATTCCTAAAGAACACCACTGACCGCCTACGCTGAGAGTATTTCTACAATTATTACATTAAAAAATATGTTAAACAATCACCATGACAATTTCATTCCCAAATAAATTGTTTAAATATAATTATTCGCACTCTATTCAGGAAAATAGCATTTTGGTATTTAATCCAGGAAAATCTTTCTCTGCACTCTTTCAATAGCGTGTCCTAATAATGGTTGATTTCTAATACACATCAACAATTATAAATTAATTTATTAAATTATAAATTTGCCAAAGGTGTTTGAGATACCGCCTTGCTCAGTGAGCACGCGCGCTTCAACGGAATACGTCCAGCGTTTGCTACTTAGAAAACGCCACAATAGCTAGGTACAGTGGACCTAAAATAGCTGTGCCGGTCATCGCGCACAGTGATGGACAGAGAACGTGGTGTAAGAAAGTGACAGAGTACAAGCGTTACGAGCCGTATATACTTAGCAACGGAAGTTTAGAAGTTAGCTTCCAATAGAACAGTGGTGTTTTTGTAATAATTATGATTTATATTAGAGTTGTTTGAATACAGCAGTAAGTGAATAAACACTAATCTTTAGTTATTTATAATTACAAAATAAGCAGAAAATAAGCATATAACTAAATTATAAGCATAAGATAAGACTTTTTTTTAACTGTACTAACGATCTTCACACCTCGGAGTTGCTGCAAGAAGTGGTCCGCTAGTCCCCATCACCGTTTTGCCAGTGCACACATTTGCTAACCGCCAGAGCTATTTTAGGTTCACAATAGTTTGTTAAAGAGCATTTCGGTCTCTCGGACGACGGAGCCTTATCTGAGTACCTAAGGTGACTCAGGGGCAATAATAGGCGGCTGAAGCACAGTGCTGGCCACACGACCTTCCTCGAAATGCTGACTAGTCTTAGTAAATGTTACAGATCAATCAAGTACTCTCAGAAGGCCTTCTTAAACTGTAAAGAGAAATTATTATTTTATGTTCTTTTCTTCTTTTTCAGCCCCCATTCGTTCATCTTTGGACAAGAGCCTCCCCTGTCTCTTCTCAGTTCTCCCGATTTTGGGCCCTGCTTCTCCATGCCAGTCTCGTAGTTCTTTCGATGTCATCTGGCCATCTAAGTTGTGGTCTGCCCCTGTTTCGTTTGGCTCCCGCGGTCTCCATGTTTGTATTTTTTTGTTCCATCGATTGTGGTTCTGTCTCATCGTATGGCCACAGAATCTCCATTTGAACGAGACTATACAGGGAAGTTTTCTTTTTAGTATACATTGCCTATGTATACTCTTAAAAAGAACGCATCAATTACGCCTATTGTGTAGGCAACCAACTATACAGACAACTAAACCATGCTATGACCAAAACAATCAAATTAATTCAATGTTAAAAAATAAAATAAATCTTTATTTAGTGTCTTCTTGCGTTTTTTATACAACCATGTACAGTAAAGGCGAAAAAATGGAAATTCTAATGTGGTATCAGAATGGAAACAGCACAACAACTGTGAGAGACTTATTTTCACTAAAATATCCAGAAAGACGTATTCCTTGCATTCGAACCATACAAACAATTGTTAGAAAATTTAAACCAGAGGGATGCGTAATATATTCCCATAAAATAAGAACTAAAAGTAATCACGTTTTAACCGAAGAAATGAAATTAAATATTTTATGCTACGTTGAAGAAATCATAAGCAACTGTTATAACAAAAAATAATAACTAAAAAAAGTTTGCGATGGCCGTAAATGGAACCCTGATCAACTGCATGGAAGGCACCTATGGTGACCATTACACCACTTTGCCGCTGATGTATTTTTGTTGTACAAAGGAAGTACAATGTTCACCGACCTTACAGAAACATCACCCTGTCGATTTTCGTATTTAACAAATAAGTCATCATTTGCGTCCTATGTACAGAGTGAAATACTTATTTAGTATAAACACTGCATCAACATAACGTTCATACTCAAATAATTCACAATTACCGTTACGTTTATTTCTGTTTTTAGTTGTCCGTATAGTTGGTTGCCTACACAGTAAGAGTAATTGACGCGTTCTTTTTAAAAGTATACATAAGCAATGTATACTAAAAAGGTAAATTCCCTGTATGTTCAACAGCGTCTTTAACTTTAGTTTTCCGACGGTTCTATTTGTCTCTTTTCCGATCGTTTAGCTTTATATAATACATTTTTCTAATTTGGAAGTATGGTAAAGTACGAACAGTATCTGTAACAATATAAAAAATAGGACATGTGTGATACAAAACATTGGTTCTATAAATGCGAAATAGTTCTTGCAGTGTTTTAGTTTTCTAATACCTATCTATCGCCGCTTTCCAGATGCAATTTAAAAAACATTTCATGTCTGCTTATCTATTAAATTTTTAGACGATGTTATCGTTATCTTTAGTCTGAAGGCGAGGAGTTGTTCTTGTTATTCAGTTAAGCGTCGTATGATATCGTTTATGCAGGAAACAATCTAACTTCCCTTAAGAAAAACACGAAATACAATTTAAACTTTAAAACACTTATCTTGTTGAGCTGTATAAATTTAATACCTTGCATGAGCGGAATTTTTAAGGAGATCCTAACCAGTGTAAAACAGCGTGTTGAAGTTTTAAGCCTGGAGCGTCTCGCTTTTCTCTTTTAATATATTACTTAACACACTAATGTTTTTCAACCAGTTTCTGTTTTTTGCTAGCAAGGCTTTTTAAATAAAAACGGGTATAGAGTTACTCTTATGGAATACTGTAATGTAATTCTGGTTTTGAGACTCAATCATTTTCCTTTTAGTAGCATCAGTATTGTATTGTGTGTAGAAAGGCTGGATTAAATTTCATTTAACCATAATACCGTGCTTTAGAGGGATCTTAGGAGAGTACTCCCATGCTTCAAAGGCTAGAGAGTGCTGGTGTTTCTTTACACTATTATATCTTTGTAAAATATGTCCTATACGCAACGGATATTTCAGAAGGAAAATTCCTAATACATTAATACTTTATAGTTAATTTTCCTCCGAGTTGACGTTTAATTTCCTAATTTCTTCTAGCAAACGATTTATCAGTTTGCATATTTTATCCCTCCTATTTCACCGTGTAATATATACACAAACTGTATATTGGGAATTTAATAACGGATATATGGAGCGGCCCTTCTTGACATGCAAATGATAAAAGCCTCGTACTTTACGAATGTCAATAACAAACATCTTTTGTGCTTTGGCAATCTATAGAGTAATACAAAGCTAAAATTTTCAAAATAAGTTCTTGATGTTCCTGGCTGGTTATTGTCTAGATTTGCATGATATTAGCTAAGATTGCGGTCATCTTATTATAATAATTTATTAGGGAATCATGCGTTGAATACATGATAAGTAATAAATGGAATATTCAACATGATGGACTCGTTTGCTATTTTATGCTTATGGCAAGCATAGACCGAACAATGAAAATGTTGAATCGGTACTTTCTTCCGTTAAATGTTCATATTTTTTAATATGTTCACAACATTTTTTTATTATTAACTTGTTTACTATATCACCACAACTAGTCAATGGTACATAAAGAATCCCCCTGTCTTACACCTTGTGCAACTTTTATTTGCTCTGTCTATATGTTATTTGATATTACAATAGTTTGGTTGTCGGTATTAATATCTTCGACGGTTTGCATTAATTTTTTTAGTACATCGTGTATGTGTAGCAAGGTAAGTACATCCTTAAGTCTGATTTTGTCAAACGCCTTAGTCAAGTCTACGAAGCACATAATATACACTGGGCAATTAAATTCGATTAGGTACCTTTTCTACAATTTGTCGTGTGATAAATATTGCATCGGTGGTGCTTCTGTTTTCCTAAACCCTTGTTGCTCCTCTAAAATCTCTCCTGTACTTTGCAGTTTTTGATAGATAATAATATAGTTAGCAGTTCCAGCACGGCGGTGAGTAGGCATATACCTCTATAATTTTGGGGTTGATTTTTGTCACCCTTTCTGAATATAGGAATTGCTCTACTTAGCTTGCATTCCATTTGCGCTTTACCTTGTTTTACAATATTTTCAAATAACACTTGTAATTCATTCGTTAGTTCTTTTCCTCCACACTTAATGAATTCATTATGTATACCATCAGGACCGGGGGATTTCCTGCTTCTTAATTTACTTATTTCAGTTGTTATTTCGTCCAATGTTATTTCTACTTCAGTAGGTGGTGTTTGATCTGTCTTCGATAATGATATTTCTCGTTGTGCATTTTCATATAAGGATGTGAACTATTTTGTCCATTCTTCTTTGGATATGTTCTTAACTTGGAAGTATTCAACTACGTCTTTCTTTTGATTTTGAATCATTCTCCAAACCTTTCGTTGAGCTCCATATATATTACATACATTCGAATTCAACTATCAAGAGATCCAAAAAAAGCTGATCCCCAGCAGGCTGTGGAATGAAAAGTCACGTCTTTTCTAGACTAAAGGAATGTTTATAATGTCGATTTCAGGTTAGGTTGTGTTAGTTGGAATTAAATGATAATGAAACGTAATTTTTAGGAGCAGAAATCTTTTATTGAGCAACAGGCGCCATAGGGGTTTTAGGAAACATGTTTATATGAACTTTTATTCTTATTTTTATGCAAGGAATCTCACCCTGAATTTTTTCGCAATATTAATGATACACCCTGTATAGGGTGATTCATTAGACTCTTTACAAACTTTGACAATGACAACCAGATGTAATTTCATGATGAAATGTCCATATGAATGTAGTTTCTATCTTTCTTTGTTAATAAGTTATAGGATTTTTAAAATAATTATCTCTTTGAACACTAATGAGTAATAATATTTTAAGAAAATTAAAAACATTTATTGTAACAAATAGAAAGCAACATTGAGACTACAGTAAGTGTTCAAAAATTAGTCCATTCTCCTGAATATACAACTGGCAACGACGAACTTAACTCTCTTGCACGCATAATAAATACATATTATTTCTAATACGAATGTCAACATCTCGAATCCTCTGCAATAATTGATGACGATCATTTATTTCCACGGCATAAACAAGTTGCCATAAATAAAAATTGCAGGGATTTAAGTCGGGTGATCTAGGTGGCCATGGTATACGACCAATCCATTTGTTTGGAAAATGAGTATGCAGCCATTCGGCCACTTGTCTTCTTCGGTGGGGCGGAGCCCCATCATGCTGATACCAGATATCTTGCATCAGATGGAGTGGAACGTCTTCCAGAAGATAAAAAAATGTGATGCTCAAAAAGTTATGGTACTTCTGTGCATTTAAAGTTCTATGAAATACATTTACAAATAGTGTTCTGTTAAATAAACCACCTCAAATATTTACACTAAATCTCTGCTGGAAATTACACGTGCTGGTAGCATGTGGATTGTCCAGAGACCAAATATGGTCATTGTGGAAATTATTAATACCGTTTCAGGAGAAATGGGATTCATCTGAACATAGAATTTTTGAAATAACGTTGTTATCTCGGGTGTGTTGTTTCAAAATCCAGTGACAAAAATTTAATCGCTGTTGAGCATCTCCGTTATGCAAAGCTTGTACACTTTGTCGATGATAAGGGTGCAGCCTCTCGCGATGTAGTGCTCGCCATACAAATAGCGTTAAATTTCGTGCTACTCGTTTGGTACTACTTTCCGGTTGTTGCATTACAACATTCATACCGTTTTCAAGATCTTCAATATTTATAATGCGGGCGAATGGACCTAGGAGGAACGGCAGTACCAGTTATGCGAAGTCTTCTAAAGGCTGTACTGAATATGGAATGTGCCGGTTGACGTCTATTAGGAAATCTGTTTCGATATTATTTCGCTGCATTACGAGCGTTTCCATTACAAAATCCATAGATAAAAACAATGTCTTCATATTCTTCCTTAGAAAATGGATGATTCATTGCTAAGTGCAACTGCACAAGTACAACTTTTAACAAACCATAACAGAAACTTTAGACATAAACAAACTATTTTTGACAGGTGACTATTATTTACTAACTTTTGTTATGCTAAACCAGGGCTACTACGTTTGTTCAACTTAATTTGGTGTTCAAAGAGAGATAATTATTTTAAAATCCCTATAACTTATCAACACAGAAAGATAGAATCTAAATTCATAGGAACATTTCTTCATGAAATTACATCTACTTTTCATTGCCAAAGTTTGTAAATCACCCTGTATTATCATTTTCATAGAGAGGCTGACATGTTATGGATAAAAAAGGTTATCTCGTAGAACCAAATATATGGTCTTGTTGCTAGGGATATTTACTGTTACAGTTGATTGCAAGGGTACTCACGGAGGGATCTTCGTGTGTTGCTTTTAAAATTTGCTCTTCCAGTTGTATGGGACGCCTCTGCCTGGTCGACCAGCGTTCGCATTTCTTTTGATAAACGAACCAGTTTCACGAACACATTGGTCCAGCCTTCGAAATACATTTTTTCTAAGATGTCTCCGTTTTAGAAAACTTCCCCGGTGTCCTTTTTCTGTCGTGTTAGGATTTTCACTACAGAAACCATATACCATATACATGGCGGTATACTCATTGAACGTAAAGTTCATTAGATACAAAAAAAACACAAGAACTAATAAAATCTATACAAAAATCAGAGTTAACATAAAATTAGATTAAGCAAATCAATTTTGTAGTTTCAAAATTTGGCAATACCGTGGGGGAACTACTTATTCTTTTACAATGTTGCAAAACGTATTTTTCGTGATAATAAGTTAATAAAGAAAAACCACCTGTACGGAAAAATAATATTCACAGTTCTTCTTTTTTCTAAATTGCATCTTTTTCCATTAACAGATATCGATTAATAACACATATTAGAAGACCGAATGTCCAAACATTGGGGACCTCGTGCAGACGCGGGAAGCGTAGCACAACATTTTAGGATTAGGATTTTCTATTTAGGGTTTTACGAAGAACTTCGCTATGTGTATCTTTTCGTTAATTTATACACACCCTGTATAATGATATTTCGTTTGCTTCGTTCTTTACAAAAATGTTATACTGAACAATAGTATGTAAAATTTGAATTAACTATCTCTTCAATATCTCAATCTAGCTGTTTAAAAACGTCTTCCAATACCAGAGTGAAAAGTTTTGGTGATAAAGTGTCACCCTGCCTCACGCCATGCTTTATTTCTATTGGTCTAGTATTTTCGTGTGCTCTTACGAAGACTTTTATATATACATATATATATATATATGTATATACATAAATACTGTCATTGAGACACCCAAACTGCATACTCATTGTTATTGCGGCACCCAAAAATACCAAGAGGCACCCGACTTTGGGTGCCACAGTGTTTCGTGTGTATAAATTCCTCCAACGCTTCGAAAAGGTCATTAATCTCGTTTAACAAAAAATAGGTCGGGAGCCATATTGACACCCATTATTCTGGGATATACAGTTTAGTTCGTTGATTTTATCATAGAGGTCGCTTTGTTATATACACGTATATAAAATTATATAAATGTTGTAAATGTGGCACCTAGACATGCGTTGTATTTTCCGGCACCCATGATTTGGCAACACCGCTATAGTATATTACGCTCCAAGATCGGTAAGTCGCTTTTAACAGATCGAGAAAGAGTTGGAAATACGAAACCCTTTGAGCTTTGATTTTCTAATTTGCGAAATCTGTTGTAAGCATTTAACGATCGAGCGTCGTATAAAAGTTTTGCGTTGTTTATTATTATTTAAAAATAAAAAATGTATTAAGAGTATTTTTTATATAAATGAAGTATTAGCAATTAATCGGTTAGAATTTGTGACATTAGGTAACTTGATTTTACGTTGGTTGTAAATTAATATAATAATAAAACACTCGTGCACAAATTATACCTCATTTTAGGCAATGCTATGTTTTTTACTGTGTATCTCTTAAAAGAAAAAAACACAAAATAGTACATTGTATCATGAATTAAATATCTAATTACAACTGTCATTTTTTGACATTAGCATTAAATAACTTTGCCCGAATGCAGTTCTCAATGTGGTAATAAATAAATAACTTTTGTATTTGTAACACCTAATCAGTAAGTAGTTTATAACGTGTTTGTTATGGAACCGGCATACAAGTAAAAATAGCTGGTTGTTTTTTGTTTTATTGTTTACAATGCGGTTTATTTGGTAAATAATATTTAGAATGTTTGTGAACTGATAATAATGACCTGGAGAGTTATTTCCAGTGCGCCTTAATCGCTATATTATGTTATACAGGGTGAGACAATAGTGCGTGGGAGTTCGATAGCTCGTATACCGTGACAAATAAAAAAATCTTTCTAATGCAGATGTAAACTGTGGGTAAATGCGCATACATTAAAATTATTTTCAAATATACAGGTTGTTACAAAAAGTGTGGCACACTTAGGTCTTTTTTTAAATGAAATGCCCTGAATATTTGTGCGTATTTAACACTTCTCTTGGGATGTTTATTCATATCTAAAATATTAACGCCATCTAATGTTCTGTTTAGAAGTATTAATTTTTTTTCAAAAAATTTGATTTTTACGTTACTCCACTTAACAATTCACCACTTCCGCGGCCGCAGCTTTGAAGACAAAATTAAGTGAGGACCTTATTGTAGGAGGTTGTAGGGTGCTCTTGTCTAAATATCGTAGAGCCACCATGTAGATGTACAGGGTGTTCAAAATTAATTTTCACATTTTGAGAACTTCAAAGTTATTTTACTCAACTTTGCAAATGGAACACCCTGTATATTTTTTAAAGATGTTATGTAGAATTAAGTAGCGAATATTTTTTGTAGGTACATCCTTATGGCTATTTGTAAC
>JABXWE010016145.1:0-10374 GCA_014611495.1 Limonius californicus | reverse complement strand
TCTTCACAAACGTGTAAACTCATATTTTATACTATGTTGAATGTTCTGTATGTAGTACTTAGTCGTACAATTTATTTTCCTAGTCGTGATGAAATTTTAGCAAATCTACCTACATGTAGTAAGTTTAAAAATGTTAGAGTCGTTATTGATTGTACAGAAATTTTTTACAATGTTCTAATTGTAAATTATAAATAATATAATATAATATAAATAATAATTATAAATAAATTATTGTCACTCATAATTACGGCCAAAATCGAACAAGAACAAAAAATACACACATTCACTAAATCACTACACTGCGCAATGATTTATTTAGAACTTGCTGGTGAGTGAGACTGTGTTTCACCTAAAAAAGCTGATTGTGTGCGCGTGGGAAAAGTTAATTTCAATCGCCTATACTCGATGGTTTCTTATCAAGATACTGGTGGCTGACAAGAAGCTTTCTGGCTTACAAAAATAAGGGTCTAATAAGTCTTATAATCTATGTAACACGGTATTTGCAAATGGAATGTTACAATTTTGGAATATCTTCTATTCAGTTGCATGACATGGATAGAATTAATGCATTTAAATTATGTCATTTAGTAAACAGAAGTTGACAGAAACAGTAAACCGAAATTAATTATTTTTATTTAGAAACAAAATATTCTTCATATTGAAAGGACTGTATGATTATTATATTTTTTTCCCATTCAGAACCACAAACCTTTAACTGTGGCTCAAGTCTATGAAGATGTGAGTAAAGATTATGCCATGAAGACTGTTACAATGGAAGTACACCCACATTTAAGTGTTCCACGTATGGCATCAGTACATCCATGCCGGTAAGTTATGATACGGTTATATTTGGTTTGACAAGTTTGGAACAATGTTCAAATACATAATTCGGTTGGACAAAAATGTTTATGATTTTAATGTGTAGATCAGTTCTGTCTAATCGACACCCCACAGAAGAATATTTTAGGGCCTGCCACATTATTAACTTCATTAATAGTTTTTTTTTCTAGAATAAGTTGGCCGTTCGGTTTATAGTCTAGATGGAATTCAGAATTGTGATTATATATTGTGCTTAGGTTTGAAGCAAATTTACTTAGTGCTTCTATATGAATAAAATAGTAGTTACGTATTGGCGTGGAGTAAAATGGTTTTGCAGCTTTGTTTTCACTTTGAAAATTCTTTCATTGGTCTACAATAAAGGTGTCATATACCCTGTATGGGTTTAACTTGACATGACTTACAACAAATCACTAAGAACTGATTCAGAATTAAGTAACAAGTGAGCTGCTTTTAAAAGTGCATCACAAATGCATTATTTATTTAATAGAGAAGTTATAGCTTATTAAGCAATGCACAAGCGCCCTGTATATATTTTTCACTGCTTATATAGTGTGTCTAGGATCATGCTCCAGAATATGTCTCCATTATTAGTGCAGAATCTGTAAGAGCAAAGTTGTGGCGTTTGTTTACACATGCCTAACATTAAAATAAAAAAAACCACCGAGAATAAAATTAACAGGCGAGAACTACAAGTTTTTTTTAATAGAACTATCTAATTTGGTGATTTTAATTTGGTAATCAGAGTAGTAAATAGTATTAAGATAAAAGAAAAACTGAAGAAATTCTCCGAGAAACTCAAATTTAGTTATGTAGTTTAATCTTTTGTAAAAGTTATTATCAGGCCATTTTAGATTAATATTTGAATTTTCAAAAGGGAAAAAATTAGTTATGTATTATCTTTAACAAAAATAAACACCAAAGAAGAGAACCATTTTTTAATTGTGCACCCACTCCCCTTTGGAGGTTTGTTGTAATTTAAAACGTAATTTTCTTCCCTTTGAAAACTCAAATTTGAGTATAAAATGACCTGATGCCGACCCATGTGAAAAAAAAATGCTGTTATTTTAATCAATATCTTGATTTAATCAAATTAGCTTTATAACAGTTTCACACAAGTAACTCTTTATTCAACGTTAACACTCTCTGTCTTGCTCTATAGCCATTATAAGAATGATTGCCAGAAAGAGTAAAATAACCTGTAGTACTGCATTGGTTATAAATATTTACATCAAAAACATGCAGGAACAATATGTTTACAGGCCACAGGCAACTATTTTTCAACAGTGACCTTCAGAAGTGATCAACAACGATGTGATTCATTGTAATTACATTGATTTTACTGCTATTTGTTGAATTAAGGTTTACCTGTGTGTTATTATTCTACAGTTAATATGATTACCTAATTGGCTTCACCAAAATATACGTTTTCTATTTTAAAAAAGTTCTACCTGTAGCTCTGCATTCCTCAACTGTTTTTTGGAAGTTACATGTAAATAGGCCAGAAAAATGCTATAAATTATTTCATTATTTTCCATAATAAAAGGAAAACAGGATCTCAGAAAGGAAAACAGGATCTCAGAAACAGCCTGTGCATTAGGCATTTAGATGTTTAGTGTAAAATACTGAAAACTAAAATTAACAGAATTTAGGTGATAAGGTCTTAAATTATATTTTGTTTTTAGTCATGCAGAGGTCATGAAGAGCATCATTGAAACAGTGACTGAAGGAGGAGGCGAATTGGGAGTCCATATGTATTTAATAATATTTTTGAAATTCATGCAGTCAGTTATGCCAACAATAGAATATGATTATACTCAGAACTTTACTATGTAAGCTAAAATTCCAATACCGTGGAAGTACCCACGTTTCACTTGCAATGAATGGCTTTTACAATAATTTATATTTTGTTATATTTTCAAATTTATTTTCTTACAAAGCTTATAAGTGATAAAATCATAATGTTATATGAACATGTATTTACAATAGGTAAATAAATTATGTATACATATTTCTAATTTAAAAAACCTGTCGATAAAAGGTTCCATAAAACATTAATTGCTATCATAACATTCTAATAATACCCTATAAAATCTAAAAATCAGTTGTATAATTACATGTTGTATATTATCATTACAATTAACATAGATTATGCAAACATTAAGTTTTATGCCATAGCTAAATATTGAGGATTAATACTTTCTTCATTGTATGTAGCAACGAGGCAAATATTTTGCCCATCTTCAGTTAGAAACTGTATACCATTATCCAGCTTGTGATTGTTTTCATTTAAAAGCTGCATATTATTGTCTAATAGCTGCCTCTCGGCATTTGTTGAAGTAGATGTTTCGCTCTGAGTTTTCGGTTTCTGAAAACACATAATTGGAACCATATTGTTTTGTATGTTTCTTTAAGATTTGAGATATAGGATTATTTGAGATATAGGACTTTGCCATGCATTCAACTGATGTCTGTACTGGTTCCCCTAATTATTTTACAGAAAAATAGTAAATACTTTATTTAGTATTAAAAACTACATCTAACGTGTGGTTAGTTTTTAAAATATTATTAATATTTTTCATAAAATTACGACACTGTAAAATTGAGTGGCTATTCATGACTTCGACAATTCAAATATAAAAATATCAGTATAATAAATGGCCGATTTTAGTTATCAAAGTAGGTTTGGTTAATTTTTAAATAGTTTTACTTAATTTTATGGAAAATGATACATAAGATATTTAAAAGTGCAGTTTTTAATGCTGAATGAATACCTCTTTACTGCTTTAGGGAAACCAATATTCCTAACAACATGGTTTTGCATAGTAAATCTGAATCAATATCATGTATATGCACAAGATGTCAACTGTATGGGCATACTAAGAAATATTGCAACAGACCAAAACAATCCTAATCTCCAACCTGCTCCAGCAGTATGAAATTATAACCACCAGATACTAGCACCCACAACAAATATTCCTCTCCAAAGATATAACTACACCAAAACAGCCAACAACCCTTGCAAGCGACGAAAATCCTTAACTGCAACTTCCTACTTACAAGACCATCTGAACATAATACAAAACTGGACCAACAAATGGAAAATTAAACTCAATGAATCAAAATCGACACAATAACTTTTACCCTGAGAAAAGGTCGATGTCTTCCAGTCACCAACAATGACACCTTCATCACACAATCTTCTGCAGTGCGATATCTAGGACTGCACCTAGACGAAAAACTTAACTGGGGGGAGCACATAACAAAGAAGAGAAAGCAGATAGATCTGAGATTCAAAGGAGAAAATCACACCTACCATTCGAAGACAAAATTCTACTATAAATAAAGTAATAATAATACCCATATGGACGTACGGCATCGAATTGTGTGGTTGTGCCAGCAAACCGAATATTTCCATCCTCCAAAGATCCCAATCTAAAATCCTACTTGAACTGACAAACGCTCCCTGGTATGTGTCCAAACGAACGTTGCATGACGACCTTCGCATTCCATTCATCACCGAGGTCATACAAGAAAGAAGCAACAAACATCATGACAGGCTTACAACCAGTCCTGGGCAAGTACTCAATACTTTTCTTTAAATTTGTACTCGAGTACTGTAAGTACTCAGTTCGAAGTACTCATGAGTACTTTTTTTTGTTAATACTCGTTACTCGTACTCGTGATAATTCTCGCAAGTACTCGTAATAAGTACTCAATATATTTACGAGTATTTTTGCGAGTATGTGATTCCCCTAATTCGGACATTAAATACAAAACCAGTTGAAGCTATAATATTTGATTTCTTATATATATATAGCTGTGATCCCCCTGTCTACGTAAAAATTGAATGGGGATTTGATTTATTATTCATTTCCATTAAGTTCAGTTACAGAGTGACAGACCCACAGTGGCGGGTGACCCACAGTGTCAGTGTCCCAGTAGCAGTTGGCTTGCTTGAAGTGCATTATTATTAGATTTTAGTGTACAAAAAAAAACTTTATCATGTCTAAGACTGACAGTAACAGTAAAGTTCTGCTTCTATGCGCGAACCTTATTCTACAGATTCAGACGCAGAATCCGTGCCACCCGGCCATCAACAAGTGCTAAACCTAACACCAGTAATAGTGACAGTGAAGTTTTGTTTGGCATTCTTTTATTTTAAGGAAATTTTTGCAAAGCAAAATAAATATTCAAACCAAACTATTAATTGTAGCTGTCACCTGCCACTGTCACTGTCAGGCGAAAGTACTCGTGTGCTGTACTCGTAATTTTGCACCACGAGTTGCGAGTACTACTCGTTACTCGTATGTATTTAACTAATAAGTACTCTTAACGTTGTACTCATGAATACTTTAATAGAGTACTCGCAAAAAAAACTCGTGAGTAACCTCATTCAGTACTCGGCACAGGTCTGCTTACAACACACAGCACTCCCTTATACGTCCACTTTTACATCCCCAAGGCAACAGAAGACTGAAATGCCACTGGCCAAACGACATCAGATGAAAAAAGAAGAGGCCTCTTCACTGGAAGAGGCCTTATCCTGACACACAAGGATTTTCATATTTAAGGTCCAATATTAGCACATTAGCCTATAGAATAACTTATTCTGATTGCTAATTAATGTACTAATACTCACACTTTTGTCATTTTTTGTTTTACTCTCTTCAATTGTAGATGGCGCTACTTCAGAGACGATAGCTTTACCCTCTTGTATAGCAAGACCTAGGGGTACTATTGCTCCATTAGGCATGAGGCCCTGTATAGTTTGATTGCCTTCTTCCATGGTTGTTATAACTTTAATCTGTTGCCCATCTATAGTTGTTAAACTCAAAACACTACCATCCTCATCTATAACCTGCTGCATCGACTGTGGAATTTTAAAATTTCATTTATTCTGTTTTCAATTCAACATGAGGTTACATTAAAATTCGTTTTATGTTGCAACAGTACCTGAAAATGTGCAAGAGAATCTGGCAAAGTTGACGAGGTCAAAAAGGCATCATCTGATAGAGATTCAGCTTCATTTTCATTTGCTGGAGCATCCAGAGGATCCATAATATGCACCAGAGTTTGTAACTGACTATCATTTGAATTTGAATCTTGATAAGTGAGATACAACACTTGATTAGCACCTAAGGAACAAAGCATAGGTAATTTTGAATGTTAAATGAAGTTTCCTTAATCTACCTTCACCCGCTGATGAAATAACTTTAATGTTTCGAGGTTTGGTGTGGGTTTTATTGGCTTTTGTATTACCATGTATTCTTTTATGTTTTGTTAAGTTGGAGCAGTCGGCAAAACCTTTATGGCATACATCACAAACGTACGGTTTTTCACCTGTATGGAGTCTTTCGTGTTTCTTGAGAGCCCACTGTTCTGTAAAACCTCTGAAACACTACAATGGAGAAATACATAACCATTCAGAAAATTGTGTTGAAAGTATTAATACCTGTTGGCACTGATATGGTCTTTCGTTGCGATGTCTTCGTGTGTGACACTTCCACGTATCTTTATGCAGGAATGTCTTGGAGCAATATTCACACCTCCAGGGTCGTTCACCAGTGTGTCTTTTTACATGCAACTTAAATTGAGATGAGGTGGTAAACTTGCGACCGCAGTGATCACAACAATACGGTTTCTCCCCTAAAAGGTTTTTGTCAACCATTAAGTTTAAAAACAAAATACAGACTGTGTACTGCAGCAGGTACACTATGGGGTTCTCCAAAAATGAGATAGTAGCTAGTTTAAATGGGACAAAAATTGCTTAGAAAGGGATTATTTTCTCCAAAATATAAGATAGAAATGAAAAATTGCTATTGGCGAACTAACAGCAGAAAATATAAAGTAAATTTTTTTGGGTTTGCTATTTGTTTCTTCAGCAGATAGGAAGTAAACATTTTTATATTAAGAATAGATCGAGTATTTTTGTGAATTACTTAATTCGAATGAGATAGAAATGGAAAGCGATAACGAGCAGACAGAGAACAAAGAAATAATGATAGTAGTAGAAATTGAAGAAGCTGTTAAGAATATTAGAAGTGGAAAAGCACCAGGACAGGATGGAATAACCCTCACATGCGTAGGAGACAAGGGAGTTAATTAATTACAGATCTGTAATAAAGCTTGAAAAGAGGGAAGAGTTTCAAGGGACTGGGTGGTGTACTGCCCTTACATAAGAAAGTTGATAGGAAAGAATGTTGAAACTATAGGGGGATTAAAGTTCTGAGCACTAGTTAAATTTTATGAAAGAGTGTTAGACAAAAGGTTGAGAACAATTGTAGAACCACAATTAAGTGAATCCCAAAGTGAATTTGGATTACGAAGATGACACAGCATACAAGACCATCTCTTCTCCATGAAGCAAATTGTTAACAAAATATTGAGCAAGGGGGAGGGGTATGCCCAGCATTCATACAGTGGCATGAAAAAGTTCTGAATCGCCCCAAGAAATTAATTATTTCTTGAAGTTTAGCTACATTTATGGCATAGTTTCTACAAACTACTTTTAAATATTTGATTTTAATGACTATTTCAACAACTTATCTCTTAATTAGGTACTTAGAACTCCATAGAAAACAATTAAGGTAAGTTCTTTTCTAAAATCCATAATCAATTATATTCCTGCATTTTCTAATGGGATCAGTAAAAATGCATTTTACATGAAACTTAAAAGCATAATTAGAAGAAATACTTTTATGTTATGAGTATATATATATATAATTGCAGGTACTATGGATTATTCAGTTGCATTTTGCATGTCCTTAACAGTGGCAAAATGCCATCCGAAAAGAAACCGTTCAAATTACTGGATGAAAACCAATATGAAATAATTTTTCAACACAAACAAGGCGCTTCCAGTGGTGAAATAGCTATGAAGGTGCAGTGCAATCAATCCACAGTTATTAAAGTGGTCAAAAAATACTCTGAGACGGGAAAAATTAAAAGTAATCCAAGCAGTGGCCGTTCAAAAAAAACATCAGAGAGGGACGACAGGGTATTGCGGAGGACAAGCCTGGCACACAGAGGTCTTAATTTGACAGATTTAACCAAAATATGGTCCAAATCTTCGACTTCTTAAATCGGGACTTAGGGTTGCAAAGCCCGGAAGAAACCTCTATCAGAAAAACAAAGGCTCTACTATTTGAGGTGGCCAAAGGATCATCGCCATTGGGTTCTAGAACAATACCAGAAGGTATTATTTATTGATGAATGTACCTTTAACATTAACAATCGCTGGAAACAGATACGCTAGAAGATTTCTCGGAAAAGAATTTTCAAGACAGTGTGTTCTGCCAACAATTAAACATCCAACCTCTGTCATGATATGGGGCTGCATGTCTGCTGAAGGTGTTGGTAGACTGCATGTTGTATCTGGCACGATCAATGCAATCAAATACATTGATGTTCTACAGGAGAAGATGCTGCCTAGTCAAAAAGAGTTATTTCCTGCAAAACCTGTATTTTTCAAGACGCTAATGCTCCTTGCCACAGAGCAAAGGTTGTTCAACCTTGGATGTCAACCAATACAGTTAAAAGAATAGACTGGCCAACACAATCCCCGGATCTAAATCCTATAGAAAACTTATGGCAGAGGAATTCTAACATCATTTCAAGAAAAAAGCCCACAAAAAAGTGGAATTAATCGAATCCCTAATTGATGCCTGGTATCGCTGCATTACGAAGGAAGAATTACAAAAACTGGTAAATTCTATGCGAAAAAGGTGTGAATTAGATATTAAAAACAAAGGATGGCCTATTAAGTACTAAAATAGTTTTAAATTAATTAGTGTGTATCGTAACAAACTTTAGGTGTAGACTACATTATTATATATAACGTACAATTTTTCTGTTCTTGAATAAATATATATAGATTGTTTCCGTTTCTCTATAGATCAACATTTGGGCTATTATTATTATTATTATTGTGTTTAAGTACCTGTATTATATTTGCAATGATGACATGAATATGATTTGAAAAAAATGAGTTTAAACTGCAATTTATAGTATTTGTGCAGCTGAAGCAGAACTTTTTTTCACACCACTGTAGATATGGAAAAGGCTTTCAATAGAACACCAGAAAACATAATATGGAACAACGAGGAGTCAGTAAGAAGTTAATGGATGCAATAAAAAGCCTGAACTTAAAACAAACTACACAACATGCAGTCCGAAGAATTCATTACAGATGATGGTCTACCACAAAAGGGTATATTAAGTCTGATACTGTTCCTAATATCAATAGACGATGTAATTAAACAATATGCTGTTAAGTTACAGAAACTAGAGGTGGGTTATAGGAATCTACAGAAAGTAAGTTTAGCAGAGTGTGCATACGCCGAAGGCGAAGATGTAAAAGCTACAGAAGTGAAAAGGATCTCCAAAGCAGCTTGAATATATGGAAAGAGACTAGAGAAAAACAGCTTGAAAATAATGTTAATAAAACAAAGGTAATGATAATAAGGGCAAAAGAAGACGAGACTAACAATTAACAAATTATTAGAAGGCGTGGCAATAAAACTTGTAAAGTAATTTAAGTACCTGAGAGTAGCCACACATAACAAGGAGAATAAATAGACATTAAAGAGCATATACAGAAAGCATCTGAACCATTCTACAGTATTGGCAGGTCCATTGTCAAGGAATACGAAAATCTTAGTTTAGAAAACCATTTTCCAGCTCATTTTATTATTTGGAAGTGAGACATGGATCCTGTCAAATAGGTATGAATAGAGAGTACTACAAGCAGTGGAGATGACATTAGGAGGCATGACAGGAATAACAAGAGATCGAGTAAGAAATTAGGTGGTAGAGAAGAACTAGAAGTCAAAGCAGAGATTAGACAACAGTACACCAGTTAAAAGATATGGGAAGCTAGGACACTAAGCAAGAGACACAGAAGCAGATTGAAAGAAATATGGGACAATGTCATTTGGGAAAATATGAAAAACTTAACAAGAAAGAATGGTAAAAGTTTGTTCACAAAAAGTAGATTATAATCTTTACAGCTTATGGTATAGGGGAAAATGATTATACAGGGTGTGCCAATGAAAACGAAACACTTGATTTTTCATATTTATGGTTAGTTTTAAAAAAATCGCTCGGACCCGTCAATTTTTGTTTTGAGAGGGAAATTTTTTGCGCTTATTTCAACCTTGTCACTTCAACTTCCTAGGGGTGGTGAGTTTCACCCCTAAAATTTTAAATGGGTAAGGGGGTCGAGTGACGCGTCATTTTAAAGGGCATTCTCGTTTTAACTAGTTTTTCAAATTCGGATCAGTAGTTTTTGAGAAAATGCCTTTTAAAGATAGTAACTCACCGTTGTTGTTCTTGTTTATTTGTTACAAATGGTTTATTCTACTGCGGCAAGGGTATTAATAATATAACTTTATTATGAAAACGGTAGGTCTGCTAATACTACAGCTGAGTTATTTAATGAACAAAATCCTAATAAGCATGTTAATCGAAAGTACGTTCTGGAGCTAGTAACCAAATTTCGAAAGGTGGGAAATCGAAAGCGAATTGTAGAAGTTG
>JABXWE010016144.1:0-16807 GCA_014611495.1 Limonius californicus | reverse complement strand
TATTTCGGTTTTATAAAGCCGTTCTAAGCGCACTGTTTTAGCTTAAAAACAGTAAGTTAAGGAGGCCTATAATCGTTTTTTTAAACTGTTTTTTGTTTGTTTTTTTACGATGTTGGTAGTTCTATTTGAATTTGAAAGTTTGAAATGTCAGTTTCAGCCACCTGTCAGTGCTGCCATAAGTGTTTATAAAAACTCCCTAGTAATCGATTTGACGTAACATTTTCTACATAAATTTATTTAAAATACTCTTAAACTTCCTCAATAGAAAAAATAGTATAAAGAACACGTTTCATAAGACCACTTGTCGCACTCGTCCGTTGAAAAACTCGACGCTTCGCGTCTCGTTTTTCAAACTTGGACTCGTGCGTTAAGAAAAGGCCTTATGAAACTAGTTCTTTAATATACTATATTTACACAATATTTATTAAAGACTACAAGAGCATTTGTAAAAAAATAACAATTTTACACATGGGTTTCACGGAATAAATTTTCGCTTGTAGCACTTTCTGCTGTGTCTTCTATTTTGGCAGTCCCTCTGAACACTCCAACAGTAGTCGGCCATCATGTGAGGATCCCATCTTCCTTGGTACCGATCTTCCATAGATTTTAAATCTTGATGAAATCTTTCGCCTTGTTCATCGCTTACAGCTCCTAAATTCTCGGGAAATCTATCAAGATGACCATCTAGGAAATGAACTTTTATGCTCATGTTGCAACGCTGGCGGTGGAAACTTTCAAGCATTGTTTCCACTAGATCTTTGTCATTGTACACGCTTTTGTTTCCAAGAAAATTATTCACAACCAACGTGAATGAAGTCCAGGCCTCTCTCTCAATTTCCTTCATAGAGTTGATGAAATGTGGGTCTCTCATTAAAGTTCTAATTTGCGGTCCGTCAAATACACCGATTTTAATTTTTTCATAACTTAGTCGTGGAAATTTTCTACATATGTATTGGAAACAGCCGCCTTGTAGATCTAGAGCTTTAACATACTGCTTCATAAGACCTAATTTGATGGGGAGGGGTGGAAAAATAATTTTTTCTCTGTCGACTAAAGATTGACTATTGACTATTGAATAGCCAATAGGAATTGAACCATATACATTCCCATTGAGACACACTTTAGACTTCTGCTTGAACCATCGATAAATAAACGCCACTCATTTGGGTGCTGTACAACACCCATTGAGTTTAGCAAACCTGATACATTGTTACAGTAAAAAAACCCACACTCGTGTTTAAAGTATTGTACAAGATCACTTTCCCTGCTACGATAAAAAGTTATCTTCGTACCTTGCACGAGTAAGTTTGTTTCATTTAATCTTGAAGCTAGCAGTTCCGATGATTCCTTTGATAGACCCAAATGTCTTACTAAATCGTTCAATTCCACTTGAGTAAAACGTTGCGGTCCAGAATTAGAAATTAAATCTTTATTGTCAAAATCAACATCCGAGTCTTCCTCCTCAAGACAATCTGTCATATCCTGATCATCCTCGTCTTAAAGTGAAGGAAGCCCTTCATAAACTGGTACGGGTATTTTCTAGGAATGAGGCACTGGTCGAATTGCTGAGTCGAGATTTGGACACACAATTCTATTCTTATTCTTCTTATTATAACCGGAAGTCTGAACTAAACAAAAATAGCAATCATCTACGTGGTTTTTCGGTTCACGCCAAATCATTGGAATTCCAAAAGCCAATTTTTGTCGTTTTCCCTTGCTCCACTGTCGTAAATTTTCACACATGGCTTACACACTTTATGTGGAGCCCACGACTTGTTTTGATCACCTAGTTGTACGGCAAAGTAAGCCAAGTATACCTTCTTAGCGAAATCACTAATATTTGTCCTTTGACTGGGAACAGTGAAGCTGCCACAAATGTAGCAGAAGGAATCTGCACTATTGACACAATTTTGAGTAGTAGACACGATGTATTTTCTTCACTGCCGACTAACATTCAACTAACAATTTAGTATCATTCCTATGTATTTTTAAACAGACCTAAAGTCAATAAAACTTTCGAAGGAAAATCCCATTAAACCCTAATACGTTAACTTAAATGGGTATTACCTTAATATATTTGGATTGCTTTGTTTGAAGAACTTAAGTGTTATCAGGGCTAAGTATTTTGCTAATGATCTAAATGTATTTTGATTGTCTTTCAACTATTTGAACAATTTAAGCATTAACATTATGTTAACGACTTTCACGAATTTACAAATAGGCAGAAAGGGAATGTCATAGACGGAAAACTTGACGTGATAGGGAAAAATGGGTTTGATATTTGAAATCAGCGTGCTAGTATTAGTTAAAGACAAGTGTCAGATCGTAGTTAGCAGAAAACAAATTTCAATTGTTGGCCAGTGTTATTTATTTGAAAGTCATGAAACCGCTTAGTTATTGGAAGGATAAAGGAATTCCATATCAAACACCACGGCCTATTATTGGAAGTACGAGCCCAGTAGTTTTTAACTGAAACCTTTCATTGAGTTTGTTATAGATTTTTACAACCCTTTTCTTGAAAAAAACTGTGTTAATAAAATTAATTATACAAATAATATTTTAGAAACTTCTCATTCTATTAAATTTGTTTTATTTTTAGGTACCACACAGATATTTTCAGAATTACATAGATAACGCAATATATCTAAATAAAATTAATTAAATAATGTTTTGTTTTACTATGTTCCGTGCAACCTGTAGTCTATTCCGTATCCGTAAATCTCAAGCTTCACACAAAGTTCTTTCTGCAGGTACAATGGGATTCATCAGTTCACCGAACCTGTTCTTATAGTCCGTGACTTAAATTTAGTCAAGCAAATCACTATAGAGAATTTTGGTCGCTTTACCGACCATACCCCTGCCATGTCGGTTGACGTGGATCCTCTGATGGGGAGGAATATTTTTTCGTTAAATGGACAACGCTGGCGGGATATGAGAACTACCATAAGCCCTTCCATTACTAGCATCAAAATGAAGGCCATGTTTATATTCCCATTAGAATGTGCTCAAAAACAAGGGGCTGATATCATAGAAGTGGAAATTAAGGACATCTTTAAGAGATTCACTATTGACGCTATCGCGGACTGAAAGTAGAATCCCTTGAAGAACGGGATAATGAGTTCTACAGGATGGGAAAAGAAGCCACCAATTTTACGGGGTTAAGGACGACAAGCTTTTCCATATTTAATATGAGCCCGGCACTGGAAGTAGACAGTGATCTACCACCCAAACATCCTATTGACCAGGAGATTGTTGAAATGGTTTTAAAACACAATGAATATCGTGATGATCAAGATGATGGTGAAACTGACGCCGAGAACTTCTTCCTTCCAACAACGAGCGACGCTAGTGGTTAAGTGATCCCTTTCTTAAGTGCCCAAGAAAACGACAACTGTTTGTGTCCTTAAGAACGCTGGTCAAATTTTGTGAAACATTTCATCGTATGTACGAGATAGAGAACAGCAAAATATAACTATTATTCTTAGGGAATTGTTGAACTCCATGTCCCTACATATTATATCTCATCTCAGTATATAATAATTACGTAAGCCCTACCTATGTAAGAAATTTGTAACTATCTTCGTTATTTTTAATGAAATACATATGTAGGTATATAATATTAGAAAAAAATAAAGTACAAAATTATTTAAAAATTCTAAAATTTGATGTCGAGTTTTCTATAAATCGATTTTCTTACTTCGCTACTACTTCGTTAAAGAGGTTTTACTGTATTACATTCTACAGCACAGCCGCACTTGGTTTAAATTTGACATTATAAGGCAGTATTGGTCTCATAGAAAATTAGCGATAAATAGTACACGTCTTCGGGAAATATTCAAAACGGGATCGACCCCAACAGATTT
Organism: Limonius californicus; assembly: GCA_014611495.1. NCBI lineage: Eukaryota > Metazoa > Arthropoda > Insecta > Coleoptera > Elateridae > Limonius > Limonius californicus. The sequence continues at coordinate 12,944 of JABXWE010016144.1, read as the reverse complement.
TTGTGGTACCCTAATATTGGCATCCGACAGGACGTTTTTAAGTTTCACTATTTGAATATTATTCTTAAACTACTATTTGATGAGCTTCTTTGACTTTATGATTTAGTAATTTTTCGATCTTATTCGACAAAAGTTAAGTACAGAGATAAGTTTGCAAACTTGAAATTCATATGAGGCAGATGTAACCGATTTTTAATTTGACTGACGTAGCAACAGCTTAACATCACTGAATCGGATCTGATGTTTATAACTGTCATGACTTGATGGTAATGACTTTATTAACTTGCATAGAGTGCCTCCTCATTTCTCCTCCTTTTCTTCTTCCACGCGGTTGGAATTCCTAAGCCTTCTGGCTGTTTTCTGGAATTGGTATGCATCAGTGCCAAAAATAAATAAGTCCACCATTACGTGCTTCTCTACTTTATTATCATTTAATAGTACATAGGATATTTCATGAATTGGTGCATGATTATGACTAATTTGTTGTATACACTATTAAGTGTACTCTAACTAATTTTTAAAATTACCATACGTTTAGTTACTTATTTAGATCTTCTGTGGAATTTTTGTACAGGTGCCAAAGCACAGAAAAATATGAAAATGAACTGTTTAATATCTGAAAACAGAAAAATTAGTTTCATCAATTACAAATATTGTTTTCACCTTACTGACAGAAACGTTCCATGTGAAAGTGTAACAAAACTTGCAGCTGACAAAGAGAAGGGGCGGTTACATCTCTGCATCATAAGAAGTAACGACTTGCCCACGGACGTTGAACACATATTCCATTGTGTCATGTAGCAGGCGTATCGAATTTGTTCACTCTGATTATTAAAATCAAATTACTATTAGGTTTATTTCTATTCGATATATTGGTGATATAGTAAACGAAGTATCTATTAGAATAATTTACTGAATTACATCATTCTATTTGTATTTTATTTATGAATTGATAAGGTAAAATGGCCAAAAACTGGGAAAGATGCCTAACGTTGATATTTCTAAGCAGAACCGATAAATGGCGTTTCAGTACTCTTTGATGTTCATTACGTTGAGAGTGACAAACGCTACCATAATTGTTCCAATAGCTGGGGTGATATAGCATATTTGAGGTGATATGCAGATGCGGCATATATAAATAACTAATCGATTGCATTGTATAAGAAAATAACATTGTTGTGATTATAAATAAATAGGTAAAAAAATTACTTAAGATAATTTTAAGTTACGGTCTTACACAGTACATATTTTCCTGCGGTGATTCATGCTTCGCAGCTATAAGAGGGTATCTGAGTGGACAGAAAATGATCTCAGGTCCGCTGCTGAAGCTTTAAAAGATCAGGCTCGAAATGCAAAGTCAGTTTCTAAGGAATTTGGTATTCCTCTAAGGACTCTTTTACGGTTGGTCAATTCAGGTAAATACACAAAGGGTGTTTTGGGGCCTGCTCCCTGGCTTGGCAAAGACAACGAACAATAGTTGGTACAATAACACAAATCTTAGAGAAAGCTGGATATGCTCCTACATCTAAGGATATTAGACATCTTGCCTACACTTTTGCAGAGACCAACAAACTTCAACATCGATTTAATAAAGACAAATAAGAAGCGGGCTATGATTGGTTTATTCTTTTTATGAAAAGGCATCAAACTTTAAGTATGCTAACCGCTCAATATAGGTCAATTGTCAGATCCTTGTGGATGAATCACAAAGAAGAGGACCTCTAATAATTCAAATTTCTCTTAGAGACTCCAACTAAATATAAGTTGTTGGCTGAGCCCCGAAAAATCTTTAATATAGATTAGCCGGGTTTCCAGCTCAATAATAGACCGGACAAAGTAATCGCAACAAAACGTTCCAAAAACGTTCAGATTCTAACCAGTATAGAACAAGGAGAAGCAATTACGCTCATGCTTGCTGCAATGCGGAAGGCAACTTTTTTCTCCAATATGTTGTTTTAGGGGAAAAAATAGGAAAAAATAATTTGAAGACAATGTGCCACCGGGATCAGTTGTATTTATGACAGTAATGATGCAGAAATTGCAGCCGCTGAAGATGTCATTGAAGAACATGACAGGTCTGGACAGACCGTCAATCGTTAGTTTCCTTCCAAGAGCTGTCACCCATCCCTATTTCACCGAGACCAAATAGGGAGATCCCTAGAAAACAATATGCAGAGATTGTAATCACATCACATGACGTTCGTGAGAAGAAACTCCTCCAGTTACAGGAAAAGTTTCAAAAACAGCAGAAGAAAGTAGAGAGAGAAAATAGAAAGCCCGAAAAGGGTAATAAAAATAAGTCTACAACGAAATACAAGAAAACAAGACGAAAATATTCAAGTGAAAGCAATGATGAAGACGATGTTGATAATGTCGTATCAGATCATAATTCGGATAATAATGACAGTGATGATTCTTGTAGTGTTTGCAATAAAAAGAAGAAGAATTATTAAGATAAAGAAGGCCCAAAAGTTGACTGGATATGTTGTGTATATACAGCCTGAGTCAAAAGATACAGGTTTTAATATATTTTTGCTATTTGCGAATATAGATAAAAAAGGTATTAATAAAAGTTGTGTGAAACGATACGTACTATAAACCGAAATATGAAAATCTTATACAGGGTGTCCCATAAAAAAATTATTTATAAGATAATACTTTTCTTAAATGGAATGCCCAAAATTTTTTATCTTAATGGAAAGACCATTTAATTCTCAACAAAAAATTTAAATACCTTTTTTTTGTAAATTGTCATACAGCTCGTGCGCTCACGGTCCACGCGCAAATAAGTGAATCGTAGCGCGCGATAGAAAACAAATGAAGTTGACAAGTGCGTTATCAGTTTTATTACATAAATGTCACATTTTTACTTTATTCGTCTGTACATTGTGTTTGTGTTTTGTGAAACATTAGTAGTACTAGTTAGTTAATTAAAATGCCATACTATTATCCTAGAAATGAATTAGTGGGCATGCTCCTCGCTGCCGGCAGAGCTGAAGAAAATATGTATGAAGCATCTCGCCTTTACGCGGAGAGATTTCCCGATAGAAGGCACCCCAAAGCAAACGTTTTCTCTAGACTTCTGGAAAGAATTGGGGAAACAGGTACCGTAGGCTACAAAAAACCCGAATTTCGAAACCCTAGAGTATACCATCAGGAAATGAAAATTTAGTGATGCAATACGTTGTCGAAAATCCACATATTAGCAGTAGAAATATTGCAGAACAGTTAAACATGTCGCAAAGTTCAGTAAGTCGAATTATTCGGAAGAACAATTTTCACCCATACAAGATGATAGTGCATCAAGAATTATCCTAAAATGATTATGAATTAAGAATCCCGTTTGCAGAATGGGGCTTGCGGATCCTTCAAGAAAACCAATTTTTCTTCCAAAATGTTTTGTTTACGGATGAGGCTACATTCAGAAATGATGGAACTGTAATAAAGCATAATACGCATTATTATAGCGACGTCAATACACATTGGATTCGGGAACGATGAAACCAGCACCGATGGTCTCTAAATGTATGGTGTGGAATCATATGGGACAGAATTGTTGGACCTATTTTCATTGATAATCGATTGAACGTAGAGAACTATTTAGCCCTCTTATAGCATGATATTCAAGATCTTATTAATAATCTACCGGCTGATCTACGAAATAATTTATGGTGGCAACAAGACGGTGCTCCCGCACACTTCGCTTTACCAGTGCGAGATTATTTAAACAAGCAGTATCCAAATTGTTGGATTGGGCGTAGAGGACCTGTAGCGTGGCCGCCCAGATCACCTGACATGACACCCATGGACTATTTTCTATGGTGATATATCAAATGCAAAGTATACCAAACAGAACCAACAACCGTTGAAAACATGCAACAGTGCATACAAACATTGCAGAGATGAACGAAGGTTTTGTCATAAGGGCGGTGTTATCATTCAATAGACGATTGAATATGTGTATTGAAAAGGAAGGGCGCCATTTTGAGCAATTCTTAACGTAGTTCATTCTTTTGTTTAATTAAATATTATTTAAATAGGCTTTTATTATTAACATTTTGAAACCGTTTTAGTTAATATTTATTTATTTTAAGGTTTTATTCAAATAAATTGTTAATTGTCTCGTTAATAATTTTACATCTTCATTTGTTTTAAACATGTATGTAATTTGTGTAATAAAACTGAATAATTCACGTGTCAACTTCATTTGTTTTTCATCGCGCGTTACGATTCACTTATTTGCGTGTGGACCGTGAGCGCACGAGCTATATGACAATATCTATCATTTTCTTTCTCGAAAACTGGGGCATTTACAAAAAAAAGTTATTTAGATTTTTTGTTGAGAATTAAATTGTCTTTCCATTAAGATAAAAAATATTGGGCATACCATTTAAGAAAAGAATTGTCTTATAAATAATTTTTTTATGGGACACCCTGTATAAGATTTTCATATTTCGGTTTATAGTACGTGTCGGTTCACACAACTTTTATTAGTAACTTTTTTACCTACATTCGCAAATAGTAAAAATATATTAAAACTCGTATCTTTTGACTCAGGCTGTATAAATACAAGTCAGCACTGCAGGCCTATTGGCCTATGGCTTGTATCTTCTTTTTCCAAATCTTTCTGTTCTTGGCCATTGCTTCCCATTCCACTGTTAGCTCGAGCTGTTATAGGTCCTCTCTTACGCTCTCCCACCATGTTTTTCTTGGCCTTCCTCTCCTATTGCTTCCAGCTATCTCCATTTTGTACATTTTCTTCGTTAGGTCCTCATCTTTTAATCTTATTATATGACCCAGCAATCTTAACCTATTTTGCTGTACTACTGTTCTGGTACTCTTCTCCTGGTATACGTCTGCTAACTCCTTATTCGTTCTTCTTCTCCATTCTTCGTTTTCTCTAATTCCGCCACACATTGTCCTTAGCACCTTTTTCTTCTATATTTCTAACATACTGGCAATTTCTTCTGGTACCACCCACGTTTCACTCGCGAAGGTCACTATGGGTCTTATAACTGTTTTGTATATACGCATCTTCGTACGCCTTGATATGTTTTTATCACTTAGTATGTTCTTTAAAACCCCCGCAAATTTTGAACCCGCCACTATTTTTCTCTGTATGTCACTTTTGTAGTTACCCTCACTTGTAATATTCGTCCCCAAATACACTACTTGATTTGTTATGCTCAGGATGTACTGCTTGTTTATATCTAGCGCTCTCACTGTGAGATTTTGTGTTTCCTCCTGCTTCCTACTCCCTAAAATCATATGCTTTGGTTTCTCTTCATTTAGCACCAATCCCACTTTGAACACTTGTTGCTCTATCTTTTTGAACATTGTTTTAAGTTCCTCTTTCGTTTTCGCAAGTAACACTACATCATCAGCATATGCCAAACATTGCACTGAGTCCGTAAGTATATTTTTTTCTGTGTTTAACGCTTCTTTCCTAAGTACCTACGTTTTCTAGCACTACGTTAAACAGCGTTGTAGATAACGGGTCCCTTTGTTTTAAGCCCACATTGCTTTCCACTGTTCTCAATTCTCATCCTTGAAATCTGATCTTGAACTTTAGATTTTGTAAGGTCATTCTTATCAGCGCTTTATTAAATCCTAATTCTTGCATAACCTCATAAATCTGTAGTCTTTTTATTTTGTCGAAAGTTTGTTTGAAATCTATAAATAATGCATGTAGTGGTTTATTCTTTCGCTCACTTTTTTCATGGATTTGTATAAAAATGTGATCAATTCCTGACTTTCCTTTTCGAAACCCTGCTTGGTATTACCCAATTTTATTTCTAGCCTCATCTTGCATTCTGTTGTTTATTACCGGTGCCATTATTTTGTACACAACATTTAACAGTGAAATAGGGCGATAGTTCTCTGGTTGCTGCTTACTTCCTTTTTTTGTGTATTGGACATACTACAGTTGTGGACCACTCTTCCGGCATATTTTTCGTTTTCCATATTTCCTTAATCATTTCGTTGTAGTCTTTTCCCTAGTTCCTCATCTACTACTTTTGTTATCCTTCATAATTTTGACCACCTCTGTAAACTCCTTCCATGTAGGCTCAGCTGTAGTCTGTTCCTGGGGCTGGTCTTGCTCGTTTTGCTGTACCCCATGGTAGACAAATAATTTCTTGTAGTGATTTATACATATTTCCAATATCATCGTTACATCCAAGCATAATTCACCCTGCTCATTCCTCATTCTTACTGTTTGTGTATTACAGCTTTTCCTTTATTCCTTCAGGTTCCTGTAAAAGGCCCTGGAATTTTTATTTCTGTATGTTTTCTCCAAGGACTCTATTCTCTTCTCCCTTTCTTCTCTTTTCTTTTTCATGCATAGGCTTTGTACGTAGTATTTGATCTGCCTGTAATTCTCATGGTTTGCATTTGTTGGATCTTGTAACACTCTCAGCCAGGCCTTTCGCCTTTCTTTCGCAGCTTCCTCACATTCTGCATCAAACCAGTTTTTCTGGTTCTCTTTTTTCTCTTCTTCGAATCTTTGTATGCTCTTTCCTAGTGTCCTTTTGAGAAAATTCCATTCTTGCTCCACACTCTTGTACTGTCCCTCTTTTTCTACAAGTTCTCTGGTTTCCCCAGCATATTCTTTTTGTATTTGTTCCTTTCTTAAGCAGTCTGTGTTCCACCCCTGTTTTTTTTTCCTGATCATTTGTAATTTTAGGTACTATTTGTTTCAGTTTGACTTTAATTGAAAGATGGTCAGAGCCTATCACTACATCCCTGTAGGACCTAACATTGTTTATATTTTTACTGTGAATTGTTTCTATAACGACGTGGTCTATTTGATTTTGCGTCTTCTTATCCATGTCACTATATGAATATTTTTATGTTTCTACATTGTACTTTTTAGCGCCATTTTGTTTCTACCCGCAAATTCGAAAATCGATGAGCTTTTAACCATTGTCATTTGTTACTTCATGAAGGCTTTCTTTACCTACGATCGAAATATATCTGTCTTCTTTTCCAATTTTTGCGTTCCAGTCGCCTATTATAGTGTACATATCAAACTTTGGTAATTTCTCCACTAACTCTTCCGACTTCTCGTAAAACTGCATATTTTTCTCTTCTTCTGTTTCTTCTGTCGGTGCATGTACGTTTAATATACTCAACTTCCAATACCTTCGTTTTATCCTTATATAGCTTATCCTATCATTTATTAGTTTGTATTCGTTTACTACACTTTTTAGTCTCTTACTTATTAGAAAATCTGTCCCCAATCTATTCTTTTCCCCACCTCCATTCAACCAGTAGTAGCCTTCAATTTTCGTTTCTGTTACACCTTTTATATTCGCCTTCTGTACTACCAGTATATCTATTTTGTCTCTGCAATAAGTTGTTTTAGTTTCCCTTTCCTGTTTAACCCTTGTACGTTCCATGTCCCTATTTCTATGTATTCATTTATTTGGAATCAATTCTTATATTTTAGTTTTCCTGTTTGATACATAGTTTGGACGTTCCCTTGTCCGATAGTTATTTTATGCTTAGTAGTCTCAGTTTCCTTATTCATTGCTGATGTCGTCTCCAATAGTTCAGCTAGGTTGCTGGGTTTTACTTTTTTGGAAGTGTTTGACTCCTTGTCAGCTCCTCCAACTCCCCGGACCATTCATATTGTATCCCGTTTATTTGTAGCTTCCTGTAACTTATTTTTGTTCTGTTTCCCTTTTCCGTTTCTGCTTTTGCTCTTTTACAGATCTCAGCCTGGACCTTCTGCTCTTCTGATGTTAGATCACTGTCTATGTAGATTTGCTTAACTCCCAATTTATGTTTATTCTTCAGGATGGTTATTTTCTCTTCGAAGTGTTTTAATTTTGCAACTATTATTCCATTCTCTTCTTGTTTTCCGATTTTGTGTAGACCATCGTAAATGGTTACATGAAACCTGCACGCCAGATCCGGCCAACTGTCTAAATAGTAAAATCGAATAAAAATAATAAAGGTTTGTAAAAATTAAACAAACATTAGGTTATTTGAAGATATAGGTAAGGGGAGCAACGATATTCATATTGGGAAATCATGTCTAGGACACCTTAAGTAGGTATTTACAATGTTTTAACTCTGTTAATCTTACCCCCGATAGGGTGTTCATTTTCTTCATCTTACCCTACTCTAATTGACACTTTGGAAAAAAAAGATTTTCATGCTTCAAGGTAATATATTTTTCACGTTTTTGCAAGTTTTCTTATTTATTCACCATTGTAATACGATTACCATTAATTATACCAAGTCGTACTTCATTTATCGGAGTGGTCTGAATTTTCTAAAAAAACAGTAGGCGCCTTTGAGCATGTTACGTTATATTAAAATAAAATGTAAGTCAATTGCCATATATAGAAATCTACAGATTTCCAAAAAAAATTTGGGTTGCACCTTCAGTTTCCATAGAAATGATCTGACACTTCATTATTTCAAAATAGCCCTCTATACATTTATGTGCATCAAATTTTCGGTGATAAGCTCCTATTTAGTTATTATTCTCACAAGTTGACGCTATAATACTCCATTTTTAGGCTCAATTCTAGTTCTTTTTAGAAAATTTTAGTTCTATCAGACCAGCTGGGGCAATAATTAAAAATTCCTCGTTTTCTAAACTATTTGTTCAACGTGTTTTACTTAATATCTCAATATCGTTAGTAGCAAATCTTAAAATTTTATTTTAGTAAATTTCTAACTTATGGAGCCCTGTATTAGGTGGAAAATATTTTTATGAATGTATTCTGTCGAATACGTGGAATATACCTTACAGTGTTGTTTATATTTTTCCCCGTCATGTTGTTTTCGAATATAATTTGGTAACACACTAAATAATGTTACCGGCGACTTGAATTGTCTGGTTCAGTAAATTTTTTCTCACGCTAATATTATACAAACCTGAAGAATTATCTGGCTTGCTGGCAAACAAAATATTGCTATTTGTATGCATAAAGATACAAATATCATTGTTGATTTAGCGAAGGATAAACTAGCAACTGGAACCTATATTAAAAAAAATTCTGCATTAAAAGATTTTGATATTATTAGCTTGTTACAGTGGTAACACACACTACTTACAAGAACAGAGCTAAATCCCATCAAACAAATTAAAACCACACTTGCTGTTAACTGCGACAGAAATGCAAATGCAAATGTATTTTGCAGTGAACCAATGTATCTGTAACAATCGGATATGTATTATAAAAAACAAGACTGTAAATAACGTTGTACACCTTTCAATCGCGACATGTTGCATTATACATGTGCGTAATCGATCATTTACTATGGTATCCTTTTCTTCTGTATACATATGTTTAAGTGTAGATTTTGTATGTAGAATACTATCCGTGATGTTGATTATTCGTTCTTTTAACATTTCCAGTTGCGCAACTGCTATTTCCATAAAAGTGATCAACATTACATCATAACAAACCGTGGTCCAGCCGGCAATTGTTGCTATAATGGACTGTAATCCCCATACTAAAATATAAACTGCAGTGGGCTGTTTTCTCATGTCCAAAGGCAACGGTATTGGTAGCTTGCGATCTGATTTCAAATAGGGCACAGGACTTACAATAACTGATGACACAGCTGCCATGCACACAACTATATAAAGCTTTCGAAAAAGCTCAGATTCGCGAACTCTTCTAGCTAGAAGTATGTCCACATACTCTTCATGTTGTAATATAAGCGGATTTTTCAGATTCATTAATATTTCTCTAAAACGTGATTTATTATAAAATACTACTGTATATTTTACAATTACGTTAATAGCTAATGTTCCAGCAAAGATTCCGAACGAAATAGTATCAAAATCATCAACCCTTGAACTCTCTATAATAGCTCCAAGTGCTGCAAATATTAATAGAGACATCCATAAAAATCTGACAGCTTCCTCTTTCCAAGATAAATTGTCTACTGGCCAACTTTTCAGTCCTTGCATCATAAGCCTCACCTTCTCCAAAATTGCATCGGAATCAAATTTTGCCATTTGGGAAAAACGTTGTTTGATTGGGTTGCAAATTTCAGCTGCAATTTAAATTATTTATAGTATCATGTTTTCCTAAATCGACATTATTCAAGTGAATTTTGGTGACAGTCCCTAAGTAAAATTCTAAATATATTCATCCACCCAAAAGTAAGATGGAGGTACTAACATGTAAGGGTATATACTGTATTCCTTGGTTGACTACTACTGATGGTACTTGAAAATACACTAATTAGCACCCGAGTAACAGGTGAATGATGATGCAAAATAGAAACTATTATGTTATGTTTCCTTCCTCACCTGGATAGCCTTACTGGCAAGTCTCATACTATTGTAATAATGTGATATTACCAGCAACTAAGGTATTGTTTTGTCAGTATCCGCCACACTTGATTCTATCCAATTATAAGTGAAACTGTACGCAGATGTATTAATGAAATATCGGATTCCGTAAAGCAATTGGTTATTCGAAAGAACGTTTCGTAAGGATAAAACTGGAAGAAACGAGTAAGAACTGAATTGATGGAAAAATCATTTCTTGGAAGAACTAAATGTAAGGGAAAAAGATATCGAGGAAGAAGGGCGACAAGTAGTACGAATAACATAACAAACCTAGCTTTCTGAACCAAGGGAAGCGCAACAGTATATATTGCAGAACAACAAGCGTGCTGGAAAGGATATTCTGAAAACGGAATTAATAAATCGTGGTGGGGTGCGGTTATATAATGAAATACCGGAACTTGTAGAAGAAATATAGAAACAGGAGAAAATGTATGCAGAATGGGTCATATTACGTCGTATCTAAAAAAAAGAGACCAGACTCAGTGCGATGATTATAGGAGGGGTGGCGCTGCTAGGGATTAGTTATAAAATACTCGCCAAAATTATCATAATTTGAAATTAAACAGAACAGATTTGGAACTGACCAGATATTCTCGCTAAAGCAGTACAACCTAAATTCTGGGAAAACAATACAGATCTATATTTATCATTAATCGATTTCAGAAAGGCATCGATAGCACAATAAAGGTGCAATGTGCAACAAAAAAGTTAAGATATATGCACTCAAAATGCAGTAACATATCCATATATGCACTAAAAAATATTACTTTTGTTAGGATAATTAAAGAAGATTCTCAATTTGTTCAATTGTTGTTTATTAATTATTACAACCCATAACACTTGAAAACTACAACGCACCAACAAAAATGGTCAAATTTACAAATTGTTACAATATATATTCACATGTTTTTCAATTGCTTCTATAAGTAAATTATGGGGCTTATGTAACAGGATGTAACAGGACAATATTTAAATAAGTAAACATTTTGAACTGTATAATTTGTTTCGCTAACATCATTTGTAAACTGGCCATTTGAAATGTCTCTAATAGATTTCGTAGTTGAAAAACCAGAATGTTTTAAAATTAACTTGTCTTTTTGTCGCATATTTTTTAACAAGCGTTGATTTTGTCTTTGCTTAAACTAAATTCGGTAAGAAGAAAATTTTGAGATTCTAATTTCGTAATAATAGTGGGGATATCTGAAAAGTATGCTTATATGAATGAGAGCTGAAGCGGTAACTCTGGAGCTTGCAAAACTTGACAGTCTGCTACACTTTCAACTGACTCTGTCTCGAAAGAATTAACTATGTTTTTAAAAACAGCAAAATTGTCACAATAAAACAGAGCTACTTTTATTCAAGTTCCCTATCTAGTAAGGACTGGTTGAGGTGGCAAAGCAAGATTTTTCAGGTGTTCCTTGTAAGCTTAGATGCGAAGCGGTGCTTTAAGGAATACTTTTTTGCATTGTTTATTAATTTATTCGCCAGTGCAAACTCAACCCGAACTACTTCAGCAACTCGATTGAGCGCATGCGCTAAACAAGTATTGTGAATTAAGTTTGGAAAAAATATCTTTAGATTTTGATCTGCTTCTACCATATACGCTGCACCATCAGTTACCATATAAACGGTGACTGGTAGAATGAAATTCGATTTTGTTTTTGGTATCTAAGGGAAAATGTGAATGTCAGATTATTTGTACTGTCACAATTCGAATTATCGTCTTGTGGAATTTATTTTCCAATGGAATGCTTTAGTGGTGAACAGCATGCTTTTTGTGTAAAAGCATTCTACGAAAATGCTCATTCTTACGTGCAAGTCCAGAGAGCGTTTCGAAATCACTACTATTTGCGGTATGCCCATCAAGGTCCATCTGCCAATTTAATTAAACAATGGATTCGCAAATTTGAAGATAGTCGTTCTACAGTTTGTTCTAAGCCCCGTGGAAGCAGAAGATCTGTCAGAAATGAAATCAACATCGAAGCTGCAAATGCTGCTGTACGCCAAAATCACATCGTTCGATAAGTAAACATGCGTTTGCTTTACATTTAAACCGATCTAGTGTTCAAAGAATTTTGAACAAGAATTTACGGTACCATCCTTGTAAGATCCAGTTGCTTCAAGCACATTTTCAAAAACTGGAAATCTTTACAACTATCGTAAAATCTGTGTTGTGGCGCAATTCTATTTGCACTACACTCAGCACCGAACGGTGCCGTCGAAAAAGTAAAAACTAGTAGTTTTGTGGACTGTATTTTATTGTTAAGTTTAACAATCAGCAACACTCGTTCCAGACAGTTCTTAACCAACTCAACTTACGTACTAAAAACTTTTATCAAACAACAACCCGCTAGCACTAGTCCCTCTAGTGGCCAGAGCCATCATTTTCTATTGGTGCGCCGAAAGCGCGCGAAACTCAAACATAAATCCTGTCCTTAACAATCTGAACAATAATAAACAACAAACTTGAAACAAAAACACAAAGAAAACTGTACAAACATGAAGGGTGTCACGCCTCCTCTTCCTCTCACTATTTCATTGAGCCTTCTAGGCATTGACCGAATCACACGGGTGATATATTCCTGACGAATGCTGGGACGGTGCACACGAGCTTGGAGAC
>JABXWE010016143.1:0-12074 GCA_014611495.1 Limonius californicus | reverse complement strand
CCCCCCCCCCCCCCCGCACCCCACGCAGTTTATGGGTATTTATAATACCAGTCTCAGTAAATATGTATTCATCACTCAATAGAATATTTTCAATGACATGTGGATCATTGTTTACGTTATGCAACAACGATCTACACAAATTTACTCGAAGCTGTCTATTCCCTCGTCGTGCAACACTTGAACTTCTTGAGGCTAAATGGATGCAGACAATTTCTCCTTAATAATTTGCGAATTGTATATTTCTGGAAATGAGTTTGGGACGATATAATTGAAAGGTTTGTACTTGGTTCTTCCTCAACAAATTCAAGAACTTGCTCTTGTTGATCGACGCTTAGTCTATTTAAATGACCAGTAATCTTAGATTTACACGTCTTACAGTTTGGCGACGATTTCAAATACTTTTTGAATATGTCCTAGCTGTAATAGTGGCATTGTTATTACACACATCTAACACTTGCAGCATATTGACGTAATCTCAATTACAATACAAATACAATATCGTTCCATTTTATACACAGAAAGTAGAAGGAAATGAAAATAGTGATATTTATCAATAAGACAGAACGATTCATACATTTTTAACATGACTTGTGTTATATGACTAATTGAAGCGACCGTACGATACAACTTATTATTTACTTTTTTGTCAAGAACTCGATAAAGAAGGACATCGGGAAAATTTTCACTTTTTATTTTCGTTTTTTTTAGCCCCTGATCAAATCTCAAAAGCACGGCTGTCAACTTTGAGATACTCTACAGGGTGTTTATTAAACATCCGGCAAAAATTCAAGGGGTTATTCCCTGGACTATTCTAAGAATATTTTGTCCTTTGATGATTTTTGAAAAGCCGCTTTGTTTCGAAGGTACAGGGCGAGAAAAATTTTCGACAAAACCAATTTTGATATTTTTCAAATTATTAATGTAGCCGAAATGAAAGTATGGCGTACTACACTGGGCTTACCGAGTATAAAAAATTTTTAAAAACGCGTTGTTATCTTTTAACAACATTCCGATTACTAAGAACGGCTGTTTTATCCACTAACAGCTGGCAAGTGCAGACATTAAAAAGAAAATCAGTTTAAACGTGGATTTCATTTGAATACGTCTCATGATTGATCATTTCGTATGTGTCGAATTTGTTGAGACTGATTGACGTTTGGCCGTTTGACCTGTATTTTCTGTCTTTAATACTTAAACTTTTGTTAGTGAAGTCCTCTATCATGAATCGCTATACGAACGCCGAGATGACTGACATGGATTTCATTTATGGACTTGCTGATGGCAATTCATTACAAGCTAGGCGGTTGTACATTGAACGATTTCCTGGCCGTAATGTTCCTGATAGAAAAACCTTCCAAAGTATTCATCAACGTCTTCATGAAACAGGCACATTGAAACAAAGTGGAGGACCAGGAAGGCCAATGACAGTAAGATTGGTAGAAGTAGAAGAGAATGAGCTGGACTTCCTGGATACAGGAAGATCCAGGTACTTCTACTAGAAAAATTGCAAATACTTTGAATGTAAGTAATGGGACTGTTTGGAAAATTCTTAGGGACTATTTGATGTACCCATACCACATACAACGCGTTCAGACACTTCTTCATGTTGATTTTCCTCCAGGTATTGCATTCTGTCCATGGCTTTTGCACACATTGGTTCAAATCCCTCAACTACTGCCGCTGATTTTTTTTAACCGATGAAGCGAATTCCTCAAGAAATGCAATAAGGAATTTTCACAATAACCATGTGTGGGCGGAAGAAAATCCACATGAGGTACTTGAAGATCGTTTTCAACATCGGTTCTCGTTGAACGTTTGGGTTGGAATTGTGGGTGAATGGCTAATTGGACCGGTATTTCTACCAGGCAGACTTACCGGCGAGGTGTATCGCAACTTTTTGTAACAGACTCTACCTGAGTTTCTGGAGTATGTACCATTGGCAACAAGAAATGCAATGTGGTTTATGCACGATGGTGCACCAGCGCATTTTAGTGTGGTTGCTCGTGAGTTTTTAACAGTAACGTACGAAGATCGCTGGATTGGTCGAGGTAGACCTCATTTATGGCCTGCTCGATCCCCGGACATAAACCCCTGGATTAGTTCCTATGGGGCCATCTAAAGTCATTAGTTTATTCTACTCCAGTGGAAAATGTGGAAGATTTAAGAAATCGGATAATTGCTGGGTGTAACTCAATAAGAAACAACCCTGGTATTTTTGAAAGAGTTCAGCATTCAATGAGGAGAAGACTGGATTCTTGCGTCGTAGCTGGAGGTAGTCAACAGTTCTTGTAGATTAAGAAACTTTACATGTATTTTTTGGTAATAAAATGTTGTATTGTTGAAAATTGTTTTCGCCCTGAATCTTCGAAACAAAGCTGGTTTTCAAAAATCATCAAAGGACAAAATATTCTTAGAATAGTCCAGGGAATAACTCCTTGAATTTTTGCCGGATGTTTAATAAACACCCTGCATATATACTATACAGCAAATAAATAGAATTATTGTTTATACTTATTCTCCAACGTTTTTAAAGCTCACTTGTTTTTGTGGAATATCTTCAAGCCAGATGCACTTTCCGATAACTTCTTTAAGGATTTTTAAAAATTTTCTGTGAGTATTGTATTAAGTTATTTGAAATAATAAGATTTGGAGAATCGAAAATGCCCTAATACATGATTGATAATACCATTCCAGACTATATTTACACTTTACAAATTTTCAAAAGCAATAGACATTGTTATGTTGCGTTTAATTCTTTTTCGTGATTTGCTACTTGCGTCTAGTGCATGCAAATTCTTAATAGCCCCAGCTTATGCATTTGGTGCGCTGAATATTCAAGATATGGTAATAGGAAACCATTTAGCACATGCTGCTAGAAAATGCAAAGTGTAATATGAACTAAATAATGCAGGAAGTCGTCGGTATAATGATACAGTATTACGGTATCAAACATGAGAACAGCAGCAATGGCACCTGCGAGGATATCCTCCTCAATTATTCAGCAATAAAGCGCTGCCGCTGCCCTAACTCCATTTAATATGAATGGACTCACATGGCTCAATATTCAACCAGTTTAAAACTCCAGTAAAAACTGTTCATAAGTTGATGGGATTTCCTTTAATTTTTAAATACCACTTTAGTTGCTTCTTCTTCCAATTAGCGATTGACTAAGTTAAAAGTTTATCCACTTTAGTAGCTTACTTTTATAATTTTGAATCTCTTAGAAAAGACATCGTATAAATAAAATGTGATTAAAAAATTTCCAATTAAGGAATGTTATCGAATAATTACGTATGTCTTTAGTTTATGCACACAATGACATTTGAAGTTTAGCGGATAATTTCAATTTGAAATTAATATCTTGTATCCATCGCTGCAAAAGTTATCTTTTTAGCTTGCCATGCTGCTAAATTATTACTAAAGTTTGCAGCTAACCTAAGCACGAAACAATATTTTTATAAATAGGTAGCTGTGCTGTAGCTGCTATTAAAATAGCTATTTTTGCAAAGTTTTCGATACTTCTAACGCAAAGCTTTTATAATGGACCAATGCAAAGTAAATATGTCGTTATTTTTCATTACCGATCCTAACGACAATTTATCTTCTAGTATCGAGGGGAATACTGTCTTCGATTTCCTCATAATTTTCGATGAATCACCAAGACGTTTTCAGACTTACTCATTAGAAAACTGGAAAATAAACTAAAGCGCTACCCAGAAATTTTACAGAAGCAGCTTTAAGACTTGAAAAAATTAGGCCCTAACAATTTTTGGTATTTGTTTCAATGTTATCTATATTTAAATATTATAAAGATTCTTCATGGTGAATTCTCTGGATCGGTGTATCCATTTTCCTATTAGTAGTGTCCGCAGGTCTTCTTCTATATCCTGTTTTCTGATACAATAGAATGCATTCTACATGGACATCTTTATCTGTTAAAAGGGTTTGCGAGATGGCTGTCGAGAAACATTTCTAGTAGAACTAGTGGGACTAATGGAATGTTCATCGGAACATTTATCGGACTAAACATGAACAAAGACAATATTTAATAAAACGTGAATTAATACTTCTGATTCAGAAACCGAAGAAGAATCCAGGCAATGAAAACATCCACCGTCGAAGAAACTTCGTTTCCAACGATCTGCGGACAAAATAATGACGACAAGATTCTGGAGTGCTGAATAAATTGCCTTCCTTGGTTACTTATGTTTCCAAAAGTCACAACCACCTTCTTGTGGAGGAAGTAGCTGCGAGGACGGCTTTGAAGCTGCGCCATAAGGTCTGTGGCACACAGCAGCCAGGGGAGGCAGACATACCCGCATCCTGGACAAGGCAGTCGTCAAAACCCCTCTTCTAGATGCATTGGTAGACTACCTCCCTCCACAATGCCTATCTGGAGTCATTCCAACTCCAGTAGTGATTTTTAACGTGTCACACATCGCAGTGGCACAGGACCTACGGCTTTACTTCTTATCCGACAGAAGGCGCATTTTCAGATTTTTCCCCGCTAGAAAAATTTCGCCGACCTCGGCCAGGTTCGAACCCGCGTTCCTCGGATCTAAAGGCAAACGCGCTAACCACTAGACCACCGAGGCCGGCACTAGCCCTGGGCAGTTGCAAAATTACCTCAGGAGTGGTACTGCAGTGCCCTGAAGCTCTCGACAATATCTCAAAAGATAATGTTATTTCCCTTACATGGGTGAAAGGACATGACGATAACTATGGCAATGAGGAGGCTGATGAGATTGAGAGACTGTCGTTCGAACAACCTCTTCGGGGACCAGAACTCGTTATTCTTATATCCCTGAGGACATTAAGCTTTATGCTATACCAAGAAACCCTAAACAATTTCACACGAAGATGGGAAAATATAGAAAGTTGTCGTTATGTAAGGGGTGCTATTACTGTACCTTCGTCAAAGCCAGCCAAATATTGTGTGCAACTATCCCGAAAGAACCTACGACTAGTTCGAGGTATCTTATCTGGACACTGCACCCCAAATCAACGCATGCAGAGGCTGCCAGCCCAAACTGTCGAGGATGCAACGAGGATAACGAGACGGCAGAACACGTCCTGTATCATTGCCTAATTCTCACAACAATCGGAGGATCCATCTTGGGAGACTTTTGGCCTGATATGGCCAAAATCAGCAACACCCCAGTTGCGGATGTCCTCAAATACATCCAAAGGATTGGATGGCTTGGGTGATGCCCAAATTGGGGGCTGCTTGGAAGGCAGTACAATGGGCCCACCTATGTGGCCTAAGTGCACATGAGGTAACTCACCCTCCCAAATCTCACAATGACAAGACACAGTCACTGGTAAATATTTCACCAATTTGTTATAGAAATTGCATGAAAAATTAAGAAAAGACATTGTGTTAAGTTAAATGCCGGAATCTTACTGCTTCATGATGACCCCTGCCCACACAAATTCAAAGTTGCAGCTGTCGCCATTCGTAAATCTGAATTTTAATTTTGAATTTATTAACAGTTGATATTCGCAATACTTCCAATCTGCATGCTCACGAAGCTCTGTAGTACTTTAATTCACGGTACCATTTTTTACCTGCGTTATACGAAGAAGAAGATTCACTCAATGTATTTTATTATGTCTTGCTTTATGAATTTGTTTTAGGTTCACGCTTTTATCTGCAGACAATTTCAATAGCATTTTATTATTTTAACCCTAACAGTTAGCACAGTTTGTTTAACTAATGAAATTTGTCAAGTGACAACAAAGTGGTTTCACTAAGGGAAGACCATATATTATATGTACATCTTCGTGCTTCAATAGCTAACAGAGAAATGAACAACAGCAAGAGAGGAAACATACTTAGCTCTTATTGATCTATAGAATGTAATGCCTCGGTTCCCCAAAATGCATTATGGGAAACACTAAACTTCATGAATATAGATCAAGAACTCTTAGATTCAGTTAAAATGTACCAAGACAACAAAGTGTACGTAAAAAATGGTAACCTTTCACCCCAACCAAAGATTTGTCTGAGACAAGGACGCAGCCTATTGTTACTGCTATTCAACTTATATTTGGGAGCAGTGTTACAAGCATGGAAGATGAAACTTCGTGGCATGGAAGTACCTCCTATTCATATTAAAATTCTTACGACTTATATTCTTGAAAACCGCCATGAAAAGTATGACGAATGGTGCTGAACTATAAATGTAGATAAAATGGAGTATCTGGCAATAAACACAGATCCTCAATTTCAAATACTCAGTAGCGACAACCACTAAAACAATGAAGTAGAAAGAAGTCAAGTACATAGGGACAACATTTATCAAAAACCATATAGGCCAAGAAGAAATAAAGTCCAGCATTAAAAGTAGTCTGAAAATATTAGGAAATCTAAACTAAATATAGTAGGACCAACATATATCAATCAAAGTAAAGAATCTTATTAGGAAAGCAATGGTAGGGTTGGTTCATTGCTACGATTGTGAGACGTTAACCATCAAAAACGAGTATTAATGCAGTATTAAAGCAGTGTTATCTAAGAAGAAGTCTCAGTTAGTAATGAGGAAATGCAAAACACAACGAAGGCCCAATACAAAGTTACAGATAGTGTCGACAGAAGAGGACTTAAATAGGTTGCACATCTGTTAACTAACAACAACCAGAAACGGCCGAAACGAATCTTTGATTGGACACCTCCAGGGAAATACAAGAGAGACAGGCTACGGAAATTCTGAAATAATGAAATTAGAAAAGGTTCTGAAGACCGAAAGCTATAGCGTTTGAAAATCAGAAATCCGTGATCGGAGGTATAAACCCGGATATATCTTGCTACGATATTATTAAAGCTTTACTATTTCAGTAGCCAAAACTACTATAAATGTCTACGAAATAATAAGCAAATTTGTAAATCAACTCGTTATACTTTAGTTGAATTTGTTATCCAATAATTAACAATATTTGAAGGAGCAACCCTGCACATCTATCATTAGTCAGAGTTAATTTACAATTAACTAAACATATTCAGATTTTTTGAGAGCGTCACTAGCAACGGTTCATAGCAACCTACAAAAACCGAAAGGGAAAACACGCGTCGAAATTAAACTATTGAATAATCCAGACTACAAACACGGACCTCTCACTTGATTCCATTTTAAAAGAGTCGATCAGAATAAAGATTAAAATTAACCAAATCTGCACTAATTATAAAAATAAAAAATAACTTGTTTACACTTGAAGATATACAAAATCTAACATTAAATCAAAATTGCGTACACAATTCCGAGACTTTTGATATCTCATAAGATTAAGCTATAATATTTAATTGAATAAATAATTATTTGTTTACACAAGAGAATCTTATTTTTGTTTAAACATTATTATCTATGTTTAACATCATTTGTTCATATCCTTTAAGTTTTTTAATTTGTTTAAGACATCATGAGCTGATTCAAAATCAAATCTATTACACGTTTATTCACATATTTACTTTAGTCGTAACCCCAAATTATAACAAGAATCCGCCTATATTTGGTTCCAGATGGAATTACAATTAACCAAGAACAAATCGACAATGAGATAAAACACTACGCAAGCAACAAATTATTCTAGTTGCTTCGAGGGCTTTATTTCTTACGAAACATAGAGAACTTCTCTCACATGCCCATGTTGCGTGATTAAAATGCCACAAAAATAGAGGCCCTACAACTTAACGTGGCTCCGAATGGTGAAAAGTGTAAATATTTCTATTCCAGAGAATATTTACTAAGCAAAATACCTCGCTGCCTTGCGAGGGAGAGCGTTGAAAATCCGATCTTCTGGTACTGGGGATTGAATCCTTGACCGTTAGCGTAGAAGTCTAACGTGCTAACGTCTAGCCTAGGGCCGCCTTTAAAATTTCAGCTTTAGTGTACAGTAAATATCGGTGCGCATGGATATGATTGCGTTACATAGTCGAGCAGAGAAAAAAAATGATAATACAAATTATTTATGACGCAGATAGTTAATATCATAATTTGTAAAAAAAAACTATAAGAATGTGCGTTTCTACCTTCATATTTCTTGGAGAGGTTTTGAAAAAACTATAATTATATATAACATTGAAAGAATGATTCGATACTTCTGCCACACACTGTATTCGAGAGTCCCCCGTTCTAGTTGCCCCATTCGTATTCCACATGGAAATATCCCGTCGCGAAGCTGAATCCCGATAAGTTAGCAATAAGGGTACAACAAGTTATACAATAGAAGCGATTATCTATCCGGGTATTGTCGCGGTTTAGCTGAGCAGCTAAGGGAAGATCACTATTAATTTTATTTGGACGACACTTTACAGGGCATTAATGAAGTCCCCAGTGTAATATTGTCGCCGTGTCATATTTTAGACCGAGCCCACAGGGACAACATGTCACTCGATAAATTGGTTCCGTGTCAGTTATACTAAAGATTGTGGTTATTTGATACGCAGATGTGAAGATACTGCTTAAGTGGTCGTCATCGCGCAGCTAAATGACGTTAATGCTGTATTACAAGTACGATAATTGCAAATTTAAGTCAATAAATTTTATGCACTTTGTACGAAAAACTGCCAGAAGAATAAGAGAATATTTCAGAAGCTAACTTAGAAAAATTGAACATATAAAAGTTTGTTTATTATTTGTTATTATAACTACACGAAAACGTTATATAGCCTTAAATCACTAGTTCTAACAATAAATATTCCTTACTAATTTATTGGTCTTACATAGTTGCACGTAATATAGTATATAACATCTAGTTTCAAATCAATAACTAAGGGTAATGTGTCTCATCAAATTACCGAAAAAAAAAACAGATTTTACAAAGTCACCGACAAAATTTTTGAAACAGTAGGTTCGACTTGTTTGGCGTTTCGTTTGTTGTTTATCACAATGTAGCTGTTTGTAAATCGGAAATCAATTGTTCTCCAAAATTTGTGAAAGGGCATTAAACAATTTATTGCATTAAAGATACTGGTGTTTAGTGCTTTTTATAAGTAGGAACGAAATACAAGTTTGACATTAAGAATAATTACTGACTTTATACTTCTTGGCAAAAGGAAGAATACACAAGAAGGGAGAATTCGCAAATTACTAGAACTATAGAGCTATATGTCTGTCAACTACCAGCTTCAAACTTTATACGAGAATAATGGAAAGGAGATTAAGAAAAATCATTGATAATAAATTAGAAGATGAACAAGCAGCATATAGGACAGGAAGACAAACAAATGACAACATACACATACTGAGAAATTTAATAGAGAAGAAAAAAGAAAAGGGAGAAGAACTATTCCTAACCTTCATAGACTTACCGGCTGCCCTTGACTCAATTCAGAGGAAAATAATATGGGAGTGTCTAAATCAATTAGAGGTGCCAAGGAAATTCATTCGGGTTGTAGAAAGTATATATAATAAAGTATATGGAGTGGTCAAGATAAGAAGAATCAGAGAAATTTAGAATGAACACATGAATAAAACAAGGGGATAGTCTGGGGCCACTGTTATTTATAGTGATAATGGACAGATTATTACAGAATACCAGAATAAAATCAAGACAGTGCTAGACAGTAATAGGATACAATAGATTAATACCAATAAAGATTGATTGTCTAATGTACGCGGATGACATAGTCCTAATATCAGATACCCACAGAAAAATTAAGCAACTAACGGAAATATGGACGAAGAAATAGGAAAACTGGAAATGGAGGTAAACATATAAATAATATAAACAATAAATGACAACAATGATAATTAATAATAAATCGGAAGAGGAAATAAGAGAAATTGATATTAAAGGGATTAACTTGGAAAAAGTGACAGCATACGAATACCTGGGGAGCGTAATATCGGAAGATGGGAAGATAGACCTAGATGTAGCCAACAGAACAAAAAAGAGCGTAAGGATCTATTACGCACTAAACAAAACAATATTTGGAAAAAGAAAAATAGACGCGGAAACGAAATTAAGGGTCTACAAATACAATAGTAGTACCAACGTTGACATACGCAAGCATGGGCAATGCAAGACAAACATGAAGGAAAAATCATTGCAGCAGAAATGCAATACTTTAGAAAAATAACAGGGAAAACTAAGATGGACAGAGAGAGGAATGAACATATAAGACAAATAGTCCAGCAAGAAGCAATTACGAAGAAGATTGAGAAGAAACAACTAAACTGGTACGGTCATATACTAAGAATGGACCAAAACTGAATAGTTAAGAAGATAATGGAGACAGGCAGAATGGGGTAAAGAAGAACAGCAAGACCCAGAAAGAACTGTCTACAAAGAATAGAGGATTTAGGCAGACAAAGAGGAAAGACGAGAAAAGAAATGAAAGCACTGGCGATGGACCGGAAGGGGTGGAGAAATTGGGTCAAGAAATAGCAAGACAATAATCCGACATCCTCAGGGTATAAGGATTCTAGAAGAAGAAGAAAAAGGCAAAAGGAAGTATGTATTAATAATGACATACAGGGTGTCTGATAAAATGTATATCGGCATCTAGGAAGCTGGAAAAAATATCCATCAGATGAAATAAAAAAAAAATTCTGGGCATTGTTTTGTTTAAATTTCTCTCTAGACTAAAGGGTTATTGGTGAAAACCATTTTCAAGCTTTTCCTTTTGTTGCATGTAAATTAATTTAGGCTATAAACCGAAAACTATGCGGTTTATTCGAAAATTGAAGACCGAAAAACAAAAATGTGAAGTTAAAAAATATTATACATAAATCTTAGATAGTTTATTAAACTATTTCTCTACCTACTTTCCGAATTTAAACAATTATCATATTCTGATACAAGTTTTTGCACAGGATACCGCCTGTGATGATAACCAATTTTGTACGTTAATTGTGATGTCGTCGCCGCAGAGATAAAGAGTTCTTAAAAAATTCCTAAGATGAAGGAAGTCGGGACTGTAGAGGGTATGGTTAAAAATTTACCAATTAAATTGCTAAAGATGTTGCACAGTGCAAGCCGCTGCGTGCGGTCAGGCGTGATCGTGCAAAATCATGTGTCCAGAGGGTAATCTTCGCCTTTTGTTCCGAATTGCCCTTTTCAACTTTCTTGCGGTCTCTCCATACACGTCTGTATTAACTGTCATACCACGTTCCAGGAAATTAACCAACATTAGCGTTTGGTGTCGCAAAAAATAGTAGTCATAAGTTTTCGTTTCTCAAACGTTTGCTTGAATTTTTGGCTTTGAGGGACCATCATTTTCGTATCGATGCAAAGTTCATTGGATGGTTTTTGTGAACATCCGTCAACGTCTTTGGCACCTACCTTGCACAAAGTTTGTGGTACTGCAGCCTGTTTGTGACAAGTTCATATAGCACCGTACATGCTGAAATTTGAGGAAATATACAGCTAATTCCGAAATCGTAGAACGCCGATATGCACGAATTAACGAAAAAAAAAGCTGTTTCTTACCAACTATAGCGTGGTTTTATTCGATGCCATTTAAAAAAATGGTATAATTATCATAGAAATCTAAGAAACTATACAAAATATTATTAGAGATTATCATTATATGCAATAAAAAGTCTTAATAATATTGAAACATATAACTTGTAATAGACAAATAATCCACAAAAAAACTTGTAACTGTAAATTAGACAGGCTTTTTAGAATTTCTATGTGGATCTTAGTAACCTTTAAGGTAAGGTGAAATTATAAATTTTCGACTACTTACTGTTTCCGATATCCACATAGTGCGCAGGCTGCTTACGACATCTTATAGATAAATTCATACTTTAAAATCGTTGCCGTATGTAGGTACCTATTTACGATACAATCAAAATAGATACTTTTAAATGAAGAATAGAAGATAATGTTCATATACGTGATATTAGATATATAATACTTAGGGGCCTCGGTGGTCTAGTGCGAGAACGCATTGCCACTCGAGACCACAGCAAAATGTAGTTGCTCCGTTGGGGCGTTCGAATCCCGACTGGGGCGATCGCGTTTCACTTAATTAAGTTTAGGGTGCATGTTGCATGAATGGTTAGTGTGTAAGGGACGCCCGCATCCCCCTGAAGTAATGAGAAAGCGGTTCCGGGGGGGGGGGGGGG
>JABXWE010016142.1:0-23201 GCA_014611495.1 Limonius californicus | reverse complement strand
AATGCATTTTCTGAACATCATTCAAACCAACATTTTCATGGATCATTGACTTAAATATATCGCGGAATGACAACCAATTTGCATATTCTCCATTGAAAATGGGTAATTCTATTGTTGGCAGTTTAATGTTATTATTTTGTACTACAGATCCGAACCGGACACTATGTACTGAACCATTTTCACTAGATCTTCCTTTTGGTTCACTATTTGCGAGCAAAACAGTACAACGAGCAACAATATCAAAATATGAATCCTCAAACTCCTCCCTTTCTTTGTTATTTAATTCCGCAGGATCCAGTTCTTCAATTTTACCTTGAACCTCGTTAAATTCATCGAAAATTAGTTGATGTTTATTTAATCTTTCTTGAACCTGGTTGATTTTACTTGAATCTGCGTCTATAGACCCAAGAAATGTCAACATCCGTGTGTTGCGCGACTTTATTTGACCACGACGAATGCGCAATGAATTAATCTCCATGTTATAATGGATATAAGGAATATTATCGACAAGGAAACGAAACAAAAGGAATTGCCAGAATTGACTTACTATACTCCGATCCTGAGCAGCACAGCTGGATCACTCTAACGCAGCAAGCGGCTTCCAAGCGAGTGTTGAGGTGATATGAAGGCACGACAGCTGCCTCTGCTTCACCAATGATGATAAATAGATTATCAAACAGTATTTACTGTCCGATATCCGGAAACGAATGGACCAAATGTTATGGCGTTCACCTGCCGCAGAATGAAGCCGTTTCTTTTTATACAGTAACAAATTTAATTTGCCCTTAAATACACAATAGTTGTGCAGATTTCCAATGGACTGTATGTAAGCGGCACCGACACAAATAGGGCATTAAATTATACGACGATATTCGACAATTAATACGAAACGACAGACTAAAACTTCTCTTCACGTAAGAAAATACGATACTTGTCAACTACTAATATAAAACAACAACCAAACAAACCCGTCTCTCGCCAACGAGATTTTAATCGCGCTATAGATTGGAGCGCCACGCCGCCGTGCTCAAATTCATGAAAAGCGCGCGCCAACACCCATTTATATTTATATTTTGTGTGTGCCTGATGCTTCTGAGTTTTTGTACTTCCGTTGTAAATTTTGTAAAGTTATTTAAGGTTATACATCACTTGTTAAACCATTTCGATAGTGCGCTGATTACTGATTGGGGATGGTTGATAACTACTTGTAGATTATGTGATTATGCCAGTGGTGTCGTAGAAAAAGATTGAGTTCCCACTCACTCGTGGAATAAGTATGTTCATAAACACAATAAATAAGATAGATTTCGAAATACTACCTGGCGATACTTCAGCTGTTATATTTTTCGTTTTAGATATTAACGCTTCAATTTGAACTGTAATCGTTGTATTCTCCAGGAAAGAAAGTTACGCTGATGATGAGATATTGTAATAGGAGAGTACTTAGACTCTTATACTTGAAGCTTGCAATCCGCATCTTATCAAAGGCTTGGTTGATGACCACTGTGTATCATTTATTTTCGTGGCTTTGCTCTGTAATTTCGATTATCTTTTGTAGCTGTTGAACAGCCGAATGAGTTTTTCTTAATCCGAGCTGTACAGGCGATATTGTCTGACGTTCATCTAACGCTGGGTTAGGACAGTGTGGAACTATTTTTCCTAGTAACTTGGATAATGGGGGTAAGAGGCCTATGGGGCGGTAGCTGCTGCTGTCTTTTTTATTTCTGCCATGATTCCAAGTCAGAAGGATGTGTGCGAGTTTCCATTTACCAGAACAGTACCTCATTTTTAAACAACCCTTAACAGTTGTGGCTAGAAAGCCAAGTCCTTTAAGGCCTACGTTCGTTGTAAGATCGTAGCCGGGGACCTTTTTAAATCGAAGTGTTTCTATATAAGAAGTAACTTCATTAGGCAATGTTGGCATATTAAAACCATGTCCTGTTGGAAGGTGCAGCTCGACGTATGTGAAGGAATGGTCGGTTTTCATGTGAGACTAATGTTGTGAAGGCATTATCTAATAGTTCGACAAAAATGTGGTGTTTTCCTTAGCTAGGGTGGCTGTGATTACTACTTGTCTGGTAACATACTTGGTTGCTTTCCACAATACAATATTGTTTGGGTCAATATTCTCCATGTGTTTTCTATAGTAATATATTCTGTATTTCTCGATATCTCTCCTAATTATGTAAGTTAGGTTGTTTAATTGCTTCTTATTAGTGGTACTCTGCTTCTCTGCTATTCTCTTCTGAATTTACTGTAATATAAGCTGGCAGAATGTTGGACATTTTCACGTTTTTTTACGGAAAAGTTCAACTGTTAAATGAACTGTTTCTGTGATACCATTCTTTAAAAACATTAAATATAGAACCATAATGTCAAGATTTGCGTAGTGTGCGAGTAGTGCCAAAATTCTATAACCAGTTGAAATTATGCAGCATAACGAGCATGGTTTCGAGTTGATACAGCGTCAAACACCATTTTCGTTCAGTAACCAGTGTTAAGCAAGCTTGTTCTGGCCAGTACCGTGACCTCAAAGCTGTGTTCAACACGGTGCCTTGTACTATCGGGTGGGTGCCTTTAACAGTTGGCCCCAGACGTTATATTACCACCACGATTGTTGTTGTGGTTGGAACTCCGCATAAATGTAGATGGAAAGAATGAATGCGAAAAGAAAATCTTTCGGCATAAGCTGTGGGAGCATAATGGTTGAAGTGCCAGAGGCTCCATTATTTCCTGGTGCCTTGCGAAAAACCAAAACTCCGAGGGTAATGACACCTCCACATTGCTTGGGCAGCAAAATAGGATTTAGGATTTTTTAGGATTAAGTAAGTAAGCAAGTAAACATAACGATCGGCGAGGAAGATCTCACAATTTATCTTAGCTAATACTTCTCTAGTAGAAAGACATGATTGATTGCATCTATTTTCAGAAAAATAAAGAAAGAAATATCATGGACGGACTTAAGAAAGCCTAAAAAAGAAAGTCGCGAACTAATATAAAAAACAATGTCATGTAGGTTGGCTATATAACAACTGTTATACGACATATACAAGGTGAAAATGAAACAGGCATGATTTGTGACACTAAACCTTAATTCTTTGAATAACACTCGAACAACTCTAATTGATTTGACAGGGAGACTTGTAATACGATTTTCCATTCACCTATCTTCAACCCATACTTGGAATATTTTTCAATTTGCAATTTTAAATGGCAAGGGGTATCAAAAAGACTTACCGTTTGATAGCTCGATAATGTTATTTACAACAGTGTTTTATTTTTGTATTTTGAGGGGAAATAAATCCAAAGTTTCAGAGTAGTAAATGTTCTGGAGCATTTATGAAATGATTAGACGGCGTTGGTTGATCATACATTTACGTAAACACTTGAATGTTTTTTGCGCTACCGTCACGCCATATTTTGTAATTGTCGTTGTTTTCTGTGAACATTTAATGTAGTTTATTCGACTTCAGAAAGAGCTGAATTAATTACGATTTTCTTCAGAAACAATTAATGTGTCAGTAGAAGTGGCGAATTTTTCAGCCAGCAATATGCAGATAAGCATGTGAATCTCAGGTATTTGGTCTTGGAGTTAGTGACAAAATTTAAGGAGACGCGCTCTGTCCCAAAAAATGCTGATGACTGAAAATCCGGTAAGAAATGAAGCGGCGGAAGTCGCGGTTCTGGACTACGTTATTTTCTACCCTACGTTGAGTACAAGACAAGTGGCTATTATGTCGGATATTCATCGAATCAATATTCAATGAATTTTGAAACATCACAAGTTTTATCCACATAATTTCATTTGCTATAAGAACACAATGAAGACGACTTTGACCGCCGTTTGCAATTTTCCGAGACAACCCAATTCTTACAAGATTTACGACAATGTATAATCAACCAATCATTTCACAAATGCTTTAGAATGTGCGACAACAGTTTGCAGCTTACTTTTATTACTGTACGGACGCTTGTGGTGCTCATTTCGAACATTTACTACCTGTAACACTTTGGATTGCATTACCGCGTGTACTAATGCTCGGAATCCTAAAATAAAAACATTGCTGTAAAAAAAATTCATCGAACTAGACATTTAAAATATTTAGTGTACAAGCCACCCTAATTTGGGGTTAAAGATATGTGAACGGAAATAGCAGTATTACATGTCCCCCTGACAAATTACTGTGACGTGTGCGGGCATTTTTTGAAGAATTGAGGTTAAGTGTCAGAAAACACGCTTATTTCGATTTTGCTGGACCACACTATATATTAGAAATAAGGGAACATTAAGGTGAATTGTGTAACGTAATATTATATTAAATGTAGTACTAATTGAGATTATTAAAAATTTAAGGAGAACTTATCAATAAAATTTCGATAGGTTGTAATTACTCGAAACAGAAACTTAAATGGGAGCAATTTATCTGCTGTTTAATAATGTGCGTGCTGACAAACTTCAAAATCAATTATTCACGGTCGATTTGTTTGAGGTCTTTAATTATTAACGTACTTACAAAAAAATACGTTCAGCTGTTGATGAAATATCAGAACTTTTATTACTTTAGTTATGATTACAGTCAAGCTCCGCGTATGTGCGGATAAATTGTTAAAAAGCTTGATTAAAGCAGGCGGTGAGCAGAGAAGTTATATCTTAGTTGCGTTCACGCAGGGGTAATTTGTCATTTTTACATTTACTAACTCACGTGACTATAAAATGAAACTTAATTTTTAATTATAGCACATTTATTAAAAAGGAAAGCAAATTGAAAAAGTTATAGGGCGTATTTAAATGCACAGCTTTTTAATCAAAATGTAGTTCGTGTTGGGCTATCTTGAACATAACATGCGTCCCAAAATAGTCTTTTATTCAGTTATATCTACAGAAAACTTATTTTAAGAATTATGCGTGAACTCATGTATTAAAACCATCTGGCACTTCCGGAAATGAGGGGGAGTAATGTCCACTTCATTTTTTAAATACTGCACGCTACACTATATTGTTAAATATCCGGAGAGAAATTTTACTATAAAAATGTATTTAAACAGAATTTGCGATGTAAAGTAACAATTTTGTGGTGCATTAAAAATTACATATTTTGAAGTCTCAAAGTTTCTACTAAGGCGATAATTGGCGGTGCCGCTCGGAAGACCGACAGCAGCAATCCCGACGGCCGAAATCCCGACACCCGAAATCCCGACAAGCCATAATCTCTACAAGCCGAAATACCGAGTTAGATGTTATGTTAATAGTGTAACTGAAATAAAGAAATTAAAATAACTAAACATTTATTACATTAAAATGAAATTTACGATTACCTATAACACTTGAAATTCTCCTTTCTCTGTTAATCGAACAGAACTTCTGTTTTTGTAATTATACCGCGAACTATGCACTCTACTTATTAAAAAACTACCTACTGCGGCTGTCGGGATTTTGGCTTGTCCAGATATTGGCTTTCGGTATTTTGGTTTGTCGGGATTGTGGCCTGTCGGAATTTCGGCTCTGGGGATTTCAGCTGCCGGGATTGCGGCTGTCGGGATTGCGGCTGTCGGTATTCAGACCCACACCCGATAATTGGAAACGAAGATACTTTAATTCATAACGTATAAAAATGGACGCAAAACATTTATTCAAAAATATTGTGAAATAGCCCAATATTTCTAAAATAACATAGCATAATCTACAGGGTGTCAGTTTGAGAACGTACAATGTGTTATATCTCTGGAAGTAAAATAGGTATTGACCTTTTGTACAAAACGTTTCTAAAACATGAATTGGGAATCATCCTGACTCGTAAGATAGCCTTCCCTCTTAGGCCCTAGGTAACACAACAAAAAAAAATTCAAATGGTAACACGCACCTTCTGATACCTCATTGAAAAGCTCTCGCAAAATGATATTCAATAATAGCGAACATTGTTACCTTACTAGTTTCAGAAAAAGATAATGTCCCCCAAGATCTCCAGATTTGAACCCATTCGATTCCTTTCCATGGGGCCATTTATATTGTCTACCAAACTCAGCTTCAGCCCTTCCAATGTTTTTCTTGGGTATCTATAGCCTAAGAGGTGGAATGAGGAAGGTTATGAGTCATGATGATTCCCCTCTATGTTGTAAGACGTTTTCTGCAACCGTTCAATACCTATTTTACTTCCAGAGATATAACACATTGTACGTTTTCAGATTGACAACCTCTATATACAATAGTTACACTCGTAGTATACATCCCACGGTTTCTTTGTTTCTTTCAAAAAATAATAAACTCTCTTCTATCAGACACCCACCAACAACTGCCAATTATTCGTTATCTACTATGTTTTCTATTTCAATCTTAAGTGTGTTTTATAAATTCCCTTTTGCACCCATAAGCAATGACCTGGTTATTACTCAGTTTCCCTTATCAAGCGTATTACTTATTCCACATTGCATAAATTAATATTCTAATGTACTTGAATTTGCTGAGTAAAATGACGTCACCACTTGCAACATAAATGTGTATGCAACTAATTGAAATCACATTACAACAGCTATGAAGCAATAGTAATTTAATTTAGAATTTTGGATATTGAGTTCGTAACAATCTCTATATTGTTGTGTTTCGTATTTCTCAATTTTTTGATGAATTTTCACTTTGTAGGTAACGGAAAATGCATTTCAACACATGAAATGTAAATGAGGATAGTTCTACTAGTTTAGTTTTTCTGAGTAGCGCGCCAAAAATAAATTGTGTATACACAAATTTTCGCTTGTTGGGAACTTATCGGTGCGCCTGAAGAAATGGGGAAGGTTGTTAAATAATTTTCAAGCGTTCCATGCGAAAAATAAGCTACACATATTTTGAAAGATTTCACAGTTGAATGCAACAGTTGTACAACGAGCCAGCTCATTTTAATTCAAAGTCCTTTAGTGTTTCCTAAATTTATTATTGTTTAGTATTTTAATTGCTGATTAAAATGATAAACTAGTAATTATACAAATCGCTGGTTCAATACGAAAGATTGAGACAAATCTGAGTTAAACCACAAATTAATTGTTTTAAGTTATATGATCCTGTAAGTTTATACTTCGATTTAGGAGTTTACCCTCTTCTGAATCCATTGAGATAGATCTTTGGGATTTCGGGAGTACCGTTGGTGTTCCACTCCCATCTCGCAGTAGAGCTAGTCGCAGTGAACACACCGAATCTTTGCAGTAAGTTACCTGTCAGTAAAAATTCGGTGTTCCTGATTTGTTGTAAAACATTTGTATTTCCATCTTCTCGTTACCACCGGTTGTTTTATAACAACTTGACTTATTAATGTTAAATTTTGACGTGTTTAGGATCTGCTAGAAGTAGCAAGTTTAGCAACACTGTATCAGGCATTGTTAATAACTATAGATCTACATCCTGTTTTAAAATTGCTGGTTATTACTAAATTATACTTTTTGTTTTAAAAATTCAACAATATTGGGTTCTCTGAAAAGAGATATAAATATTTAATACAAAACAAGTGTTCATTACATTTGTTAGTGTATCGAAAGCCACGAATTTATTAAGTTTTATTTAGAATTTGATATATTTTAGAATATCAATCAAAAATTTCAAGTAAAAAATACCCAAATATTTATTAAAATCCGTATTTCAGTTCACACCAGATGTGAAAAACTTTTCGAGAAGCTTAATCTAGGACTCCACATCTATAGTAAATTTGAGGTTGAGAGTACAGGATAGGCAAGATAAGGCAATGCTAACCTAATGAGAGTTGGTTCTCCCATGTTGCCAGTTCTAGGCAGTGAGCGACGGTCTAAGACCCTTAAAATAAATAAATAAAACCAGAAGTTCTCAACAAATCTTTCCATAAATCTTGTATATTGCAGTAAACAGATTTAGTTTACATAATATGATATTCGTATAGTCGTTTCCATAGTAACATATTAACTTTTTAGTTATCAAAACCGCTAAATATAATTTATACATTATTAAGTTCTTCTTACATTTTCGTAGGCTACCTTAAGCGTATTTGTTGAAGTTATTGGTTGAAAAATCACGTTACATATGATGCTGTTTATGGTTATGGAATATTTCAGTTTCCCTTATATCCTCATAACAAATTAATTCTTAATTAGGTGATGCGATAATTACATTTATTCGGGTATCGAAGTGAAAACAAAACAATAAATTAGTATTTACAATTGTCGTGTTTACAACCGTATTGTATGTTGTTCATATTAATTTTTGATTATATGCTAGCTATAACAAATATTTATTATTAATATTTTATGATGTAAATAAAAAATATATTAACACAAATAAAATGCAGTTTAACAACCGTCGACGAAAAGGTAACAGGTATTGGCAGATAAACTGTACACAATACAAAAGAAGGATTCATTTTGATTGATGTTTAGTTGAAATCAACTTTCTGGGGAGATATGGCAACACTGTAGTCCATAATAGCATGTACTGTACTCTCAACCTGGAATTCACTATAGCTTATGCATTCAGAAATACCAATTTTGTGTTCTAGAATAATTGTAGTAAATGAACTTTACTCTGATAGGTGCCATTTAAATGTAAACTTACAAAAAATACTAAAAGTACTCATTGTGTGGCTTTGTAAAACTCTTGTTGGTATATGAATATAAACGATAAATTTAATTGTTTTATTGTCCAGGGGCAATACTTGCTTCAGAATAATCAGTTGTAAATTTTAAAAAATTCGTAGTAGAGGTTGTCGTATAATTGATTTATAATCGTCAAGATTCCTGTAGATATGTTATTTTTCTAGGAGCTTTGTTAATTGTAGGTAAGCTTTAAGAGTACAATTCATGATAAAAAAGTGATGTAATGCGAAAAAGCATGCGGTAAATTATGTTTGAAAACAATAAACTTTTTTTATGTGGGTTTACTTCATGTTTACAAAATCAGTAGAAGTTAGGCAAAAAATTACACGGTTTGGGCAAGTAAGTTCGTGATGATTGGCGCCGCCATTATAATGCGATTTAGCATTACTCATAATTTATGTTTTGGTAACCCGGTGGTGAAGTATTGGTAGCTTGTAAATTGGTCTAGAAATAAAGCAAGCACAGCATGAAGAAAAACTTTGCGGTAGCACTGCGGATATAATAAATTGATTCGCCCGAGAATGTCAGTTTCGCTTATTACGAGTGTTGTTCTAACGCGGCTTTAAACGTTTCTTTTCAGCTACATTTGATTTGCATTGACTAACTTGTCACTTCTAGCATGACAGTCATTTCTGTTCTTTGTCACAATTACGTTGAAACGCATATTCAACGGAAACCTTTAATCAAATTTAGGAAGCTTTTATGCTAAATGAAATTGTATAATGGCCTCCCACTGGCGACGGTTAAGGTCAAAATAAATCAGAGTATTCTATGCACTGGACAAAAAAGACTTTAACCCAAATTATAACCGCTAATATTCAATTCTCGGTAGAGTAGCCACTGTTCTCAGCAAATCAATAATTAAACCGTGATGAATAAACCATTAAATTTATTGGAACGCCGGTTCTTGTCATTCATATTTTAAATTAATCGGTTGATTTTGTTAAAACTGCTGAAAACTAACGGACCATTCAAAATGTGGTCAAGTACTAGATGCAGAATCCCATATCGTAGCTTATCGATGACTGCATAAATGTATTTATGATCATGGCATTCCTTATAATAAAATGCGAAAATAAAATAAGATGATTTGTGGCAAAAGATGTTCAAAATGGCGCATTTTCAATTTAGTGATCGGCTGCTCAATATGCCAGTTGTCGCCCACTACTCTTCTTGCTGGTAACGTGTCCTGTTTCGCGAAATATTTCCATTCCAGGTTTTCTTCAATTCGACGTAAGCCATAGCAGTATTTGGAAATTCGACGTAATTGGTCCAAATAGTTTAACATTAAACACGTCCTAATAATATTAATCTCAGGTTCACTTCGAAAATGACTTGTGATTGTCAATATTTTCCACAACATTTTTCAACAGTCACATCGCGGAAACACTCGCTTAAGAATATCTTTCATCTGTATGTATAGCTGTAGAGAAAGGGCACACTGACAATAAAATCATAGCAAATAATAACCATTGCCGTTTGGCAACTGATTGCTCAAAGTCACAACTGAATGAGCTAAAAATCTACCAGATCAAGGGATTAAGTCTTTTTAGCTGTTAGCTAGTATCAATATTGGTTTCGTGAAAATATCGGATTTGAGATTATAATGAAAATATACGTGAGAGATGAAGTGTTGAAACCCAGAGTGTAATGTTAAAAAAGTAAATCCCCTGTGTACCTACGTATATGTGTGTCTTAAACATCACAAAGAAATTGACCTTTTTGTGATTATTATAGCAATTTGGAGCTGTATGGAAAGATCTGCTACCAAACTTGGTTCCAGGTCATTTGCTCACCACTACCTGTTCGCCACCGTTTGTTCGCCACCGTTTGCTCGCCATTGCTTGTTCGCCACCGTTTGCTCGCCATCGTTTGCTCGCCACCGTTTGCTCGCCATCTATTTCTCGCCATAGTTTGCTCGCCACCGTTTGCTCGATTGCCGGTTGCTCGCTGGGAAAGATGCTCGCCAGGACAGGTGCTTGCAATCCGTTTGCTGGCCTTTTATTTGCTCAACAGCCTACTGTTCTCGCAATTCTACGTGCTAAGTATAACTGTAGCAACGCAGAAGAACCAACGGTTTTTAGTCCAGTCATTTTAGACAATAAAAAGGCTCTAGCTTACAAAAGGTCCGGTAGTTCTGCTTTTTGGATATGTTCTTCATTTAGGGGCCAGAAGAGAGGATCTAAGTTTTCTGACACCGCGGACCTCGGCAACGGCCGCCATATTGGAAAAAAGGGACAAAAAATACCATTTTCCGCTATATCTCTTAAACAGTGGGTTCTACGACATAAAAGGTGGTATATAGAATTAAAGAACATAAAATTTTCTATAACTTTTGTCTGAACTTTTTTTTTCTATATCAAATGGTTTTCAAGATACAGTGCTCCAAAGTTGAGAAATTTTATGAAAAGTAGCGAAATGATCGGTTTAGAGTGAATTTTTTTCTCAATTATCGATTATTTGTTACTTTTTAACTTTTACTAACCAAACTCAGAATTTTTTAAGCATCTGCAACTCATTTCCACACCACCTGGAGGTAGAGTTTATGGAGCGTTTTTTTTTTCAGTGGTATCCCCAGTAGGCCTAATCCACATTTGTCACGTCAGTTGTATTGTATAATCATATAATAGTCTATATTCCGGAAGGTCCTGGTTGGTCTATATCTATTTTATCGTCAAATGGAGCAGTTGTTTCGTCTTCGTACACAAAATTTTCGTTTTCATTTGCCTGAAGTATTTGATCTAAAAGAAATTCAGAGTCTTGCTCTTCGAAATCACTGTTAATCTCATATTCCGGTACATTCTGGCATGTCTGTCCATTACAAAAGCCACAAATATTAGAGCAATTTAACCCAGCTTTTCGATAACTACAAGCACCACCACACCCTTTTTACATTTGCATGAAATGAAGTGCAATAAACTTCTAGGTGCTGGATCTTCTGTCATTGTTACAGGATCGAGACCATTCTTAGTGCGCTTCCAGCCCCACTCTTGTGGATTTTTATCAACTCCATGCCATGATTGAAGTTGATGATATGTTCTGAAAGAGTGAAACTTTGCAGCGTTGCTAGTCGGTGGTAGAGCGGCAAGATTAAATTTACTTTTAGTAACAGATTTAGTAAAACGCTGATAGCGCATCTGATTTAACGTAGCTTTTTCAAATTCACCACCATACACGGCAACAAGGAAACGTCCTCTGCGTTGGCGATAGTTTCTTGTTCTGCATCCGGATCTTTAAAAACTGTTATTAAATCGTTGAGGTGCGGATATTTCTGCACGGTGGTAAAAAATGTTGTTTTCCCCAGGCCGAACAGTGCTAGGTTGTATCGCAACCGCCGAAAGCATGGATTATAAGTATGTCATCTTGATATTTTTTTAATAACCGTGCTTTGACGGTACGTGGATTTGGGCGAAAATCCCCTTTAATCTGACTGATCAATTTGTCTAGAGAGAATTGGCATTCCTCTGAATTATCAGTAAAATATGAAAAAATGTGTTCCATAGCTTCATCGACATTTGCAGCCGGACGATACCCTCTTTTATTACCTGTTGATTCCGTATGATACAATAGCCCTTGGCAGAAGGAATGATACCGTGCATCGACTGCGACAAGGTCCACGACGTTTTGAAGCCGTTCTATTATTGCTCGGCCCCAGTCGTCATTCCGCTTCTCAGCTGCTTTCAAAATGGTTTCTCTTACAGCGAGCTTCTGCACTTGATGCACAGTGTTTCGTTTTTCCGGAGGAATTTTTTTCTGTTTGGCTAAAAACTCACTGTCAATTTTATCGCAGCATAAAACAGTGGTCCTTGAAAGTGAACGTCGGAGCCTCTGATCGAAGTGTAGCAGATTGCTTTGATTTCGGAGTCATGTTACCTCCTCGACGAATATACGCGAGAATCAGTTTTTCATCATTGTACGTTTTTTGACACTTTATGTGTATAGCCACTTCCTTTAAGTCTTTTAAAAATTGCACATTTTTAGGGATATCCCGTTTGATACTAGACTCCTTAAGAGTTCTAATACCTCTCTCCTTCACTACAATAACCTTATCTTCATGCAAACTTTTCTCACATATGAAACACATTTGGGCCTCCAGAGACGCCATAGCGACTGATATGTTACTCAACCGCAGGCTACGCGCATACTAACGGCGCAGAATAACAAAACGCTTATTATGCGTTCTGGCCGGCTTATCCGTCTATACTAGTCTATAGTGTTTTCAGAGACCTCATTCACCCTAGCAGTCCTTCTGAGGACCTTGTGGTGTGGAAATTAGTATGAACGAGGTAATGAAAGTTGAAAAGTAACAAATAATCGATAATTGCGAAAAAAATTCACTCTAAACGGATCATTTCGCTACTTTTCATAAAATTTCTCAACTTTGGAGGGCTGTATCTTGAAAACCATTTGATATAGAAAAAAAAAAAGTTTATACAAAAGTTATAGAAAATTTTATGTTCTTTAATTCTGTATACCACCTTTTATGTCGTAGAACCCACCGTTTACGAGATATAGCGGAAAATGCTATTTTTTGTCCCTTTTTTCCAATATGGCGGCCGTTGCCGAGATCCGCGGTGTCAGAAAACTTAGATCCTCTCTTCTGGCCCCTAAATGAAGAACATATCCAAAAAGCAGAACTACCGGACCTTTTGTAAGCTAGAGCCTTTTTATTGTCTAAAATGACTGGACTAAAGATACTGTTTTTGTAAGTTCACTTACAGAAGCAGCAGTTTCCATATTTGCCAGAACATGTGCTAATATAAAATTTCTGTAAATAGTTTTAAAATTCCTAATAATGCCCTGATCCAGTGGCTGGCAAACCGATGTTGTATTGAGCGGCAAAAAAATAACTTTAATATTTTTTAATTTCAATGTCTGGGGATGGGATCCAGCATCATCGAGAAATAAGATTATCTTCCTTTAATGCATTTTCATTTTTTTGTCAAATTGTTGTAGCCACTCGCTGAAAATTTCCATCATCATCCATGCTTTTTTATTTAAACGCCAAGTTAAAGGAAGGACACTTAAATTGGCATTTTTAAAACACCTAGGGCGTGCAGCTTTTCCAATGATCAATGGATCTACTTTATCGCCTAACATAATTATTAGCACAAAACAAGATCGTTACACGTCCTTTAGCCATTTTACCACTGACATACCATTTATTTTTTAACTCGAGAGTTTTATCAGGTAACGCACGGAAAAACAGCCCAGTCTCATCAGCATTGTACACATCTCTGGGATTATAACGTTGAATTAATGATGGTAGTCTTTCAGTAAAGGTATTCATGTCGTTTTGGTCAACACTGCCGGATTCTCCAGAAATGGTTTTAAATTGTATGTTATGGCGATTACGAAATTTGTGTAACCAACCTCGAGATGCCACAAATTGTTGATGTCCTAGGGAGGCTGCTATTTGTTAGGCCTTGGCTTGGATTAAAGGACCAGATACAGGAATTGATTCATTTCGTGCCGTAAGAAATGGCAAAACGTGCCGCTAATTTTGGGGTACTATTCACTTTTCTTGGTCGTAGGTATTTATTATTTCGATTTTTTGTTGTAACGTTAACATACGTTTTTTGGGCTTCATGGTGAACTGTTGCCTACGAACACCGCAGTTAAACTGCTTAATATAAGTCCGAATTTATAAAACTCATAAATCAACAAGTTCTGCATTTTACAAACTACAGTAAAGAAATACAACGTTGAAATTAGTTCTGCGAAAACCTGATAAAGCTCAAATATTTATAACAGGAAGTATTAGTATTAAATTTCACCAGGACGATGACATAATGTAATATGCGCAAATTAGACGTCCGGTTAAGGGGGACAATTTTTCTTAAAAATGAGACTTATGAACTGTCCGTGTCCGTGTATTAGAGTATCCGGTTAAAAGAGGCTATTTAACATGACGTGTTAATAATAGCAGAACATTGGTTCTACGAAATGTGTCCGTTTATAGGAAGCGTCCGCTTATAGGGAGTGCCCATAATAGGAGGTTTCACTGTATTTGTGTTTATTTGTAATAATCAAATAGTTAATTATTTTATTTCATTTAAATCGTGCATCACATAATATTTTAAAATTCAACTTACATAATCATTTTTATTCTTAATCATTTTTTCCATCCAGTGTACCTCTTTTATATAACATGAACAATAAAATTTTCGATTAAAACTGGCTGTGGGAAACAGTTTTTACTTAACCCATACAGTTTGTATCGTTTAATAGTCATTAAGGTATTCAGTTACTACAATTATTGTTTACACCAAAGTACAAAATATTTGTTTCTGAATGTATAACATAACATCTACAGAGATTATGATCTTTGTGTAAGTCTCTTAGTTTTCCGCACTTGGTGAAAGTGACTGTTTTAATTACTTGACAGACTTCGATGAAATCTATATACCATATGCTGACTTTGAATACGCTCCATAGGGAAAGTACATGCGTTTGTGGAATTCTTCAATTTCTTGCTCCCCAAGTTGAAAAACGCACCCAAAACAAGATGTACGCAGATGGGACGTTAATTTTACAGAGATTACATCTGCTTTTTATTTTTAGAATATCAAATTAAGTGATTAATTTACAAAACTATGAAATAATTTATAGAGATGGTGTAGTAATAGCACCAAATCCGATATGCGAATGCCGCTGGCGTGGCTTAGCGGTTACACATATGCTTTGTAACGCGAATTTTGGGAGTTCGAATCCGCTCTTCGGCTTTGTTTTTTTAAATTTTTTTATTGTAAGCGTTTTATATCTATAAATCAAACTGTAGTATTATTCTCTTAAAACACATCATGCAAAATACATGCATTTTGGGTTTCATAAAAAACTAAATAATAAAACAGTTTTATTTAATTGTTAAATTTACCGTTACACATTTAAAAATAACCATTAAATCGTTAAATGCTAATTATTAACGCAAATAAAAAGGTAAATTAAAGCAAATGTTCGAATGAAATACATCTGCATTCAAAGAGTAACCCAAATGATTAGAAAACTATCTCCGCACTTGAGCAAGCGTTCTTGGTGTAAATTATCTCGAAACATTCAATAATGATGTGTATTTAGAGAATAATAATACAATTAGATTTACAAAAATAAAATATTTTTCATAAAAAAACAAAGCTGAAGAGCGGGATTCGAACTCTCGAAGTTCACGTTACAAAGCATATGTGTAACCGCTAAGCCACGCCGGCGGCATTCGCACATCGGATTTGGTGCTATTACTACACCATCTCTAAATTATTTCATAGTTTTTTTCCATGAATCACTTAATTTGATATTCCAAAAATAAAAAGTAAATGTAATCTCTGTAAAATTAACGTCCCTTCTGCGTACACCTTGTTTAGGGCGCGTTTTTCAACTTGGGGAGCAGGAAATTGAAGAATTCCACAAACGCATGTATTTTCCCTATGGAGCGTATTCAAAGTCAGCACATGGGATATCCTTTCAGGATATTTAACAAATGGTGGAGCAGAATCTGCCTTATGGGGTGTGTCTAAATATTACCATATTAGAGTTTTTTCTTTATATCTAAAAAATAACAATATTCAATCTAAATAAAAAATTGTGTAGAATAGCTAGATTTAAGAAAATACACATAGTGTGTATCAAACGGATATCTTAATTGAAGCATAGTATAACTATGGGTTTGAAACCCATATTAAATGCAAATTATAATCCATTATATCCTAAAATAATATTTAAAAACAATAACTGTATCAACTGAATTATACTATGATTAGTATTAAATAATTGTAGAAGCCAAACGATATACATGTTAATTCATATATTAAAACTTGTTGGGATGTGCCCCAGTAAACGTCCCTAGATACTTCTTCTATAGCTAAATACCCTATAACGTACTTGGTAATGTAAATATCTTTACCTGCATAGTGTTTCTTTTTTGAAAGTACTTTTGTACCTAAATAGGGGCGGGGCTGGCTCAGTGTTAAGAGAGCCAAGCTTTGGAATATAATAGTCCAAATGCTTCCCGGTTCGAATCATTCCAGGCTCGGAAATTTTTCTAATACCCTGGGTGGTCGGTACTGGGTCCCGATCTCCATTTACCATTGGTGATCAAATGAATGGCACTCCTCATGTTACGGTCGCAGTAGAGGAGTAACAAGAACCATAAACAGAAACATCCACACACCAGGCAAGTCAAGCACGGTTTCACACCAACACCGTAACTTGCATGTCGGGCCCTGTTATGCTTAGCACAAACTAGCTTAGCCTTGCCTCACGCCAAAGCGATGGGCCTATAAGGCCTGTGAAAGCTCCATAATTGTAACTAAATGACAAATTTATTTAGAATTTATTTGAATAGAGTTTGTAAGCAATATTTTTAATCATAAAAGAGAATATTTTTGTAATTTGTTTCATTACGCAAAATAGAATAAATTTCCCGTATTGCAATCCTATACATACAATACAATGTGCCCCACTTAAGAGCTTAACATCCTTATACAGTACCGGCTCCACAAGGTAAGCAAAGGATGCGTCGCATCGGGGCGCCATACACGAAGGGCGCCGAAATTACCTTGCGGAACACTGTTTTATAGTTTCCAATGAAAATATATTGTGTCAATAAATTCATTTAGGGCGCCAAAACAATCTTTGCATCGGGGCGTCGTAACCTCTAGGGCCAGCACTGCCCTTATATCTTGATTAGTTTTTATTTGAGTTGAACCAAAATTTCCTCACAGATAGAACAGATTATAGTCTACTTATGGTGAAAAAACAATTTGCCCCCTTTAAATGCAAATCCTGCGATACCAAAATAAATGGAAAAAATCTGAAAATTATATTAGGCATTTATTTATCGGAAAATCTTATTAGTGGTTGTTCAGAATTGTTCAAAAAGCTTATAGCAAGCAATCAATCAAAACCAATCTTGCTGAAGTTATCACTTTTGCATTATTTCGTACTATAATTTAGTGCAGTATATACTCAATGCAGGCATTCTGGTATCAAGTAGGCGAATGTTGCTGGGGAGGATGCATTAGGCCGCATTCCTGTCTCATGCCATCTCGTCAGCCTCTTATACTAGTACCTGTACCCATACCTAACAGATACTCCTGCCCCAGTACTGTGGATAAACCCATAGATACCATTTATAACACATTTTTAACTAGTATTGCAGAATAACTAAAGCCATTTCAGTTGAGCTGTCAAAAAAAAGGGAAGAGAATTCACATAAAGAGTTTGTTTTTATTCATTTACATTGCTTTTCAGATAATTATAAATGTGAAACATTTAAATTTAGTTTTATGTTTGTATTATCTGTAACACAGAGTTTCTGTTTTTTAAGCTATCGTTTAGACTTTTAATACATTAACTAAACATCTCTTAGCTTTAATTTTAAAACTTGTAATTGTTTTATTTCTGATGTGGATTAGCTATGCATTTTAAATAAAATTTGCTTATCATTATTGTAGGTACTAATCTATATGCAAAATGATTTTATTTGTGTGGGCCACCGCGATTCTGTCAAACTTGCCTACAAGTTATAAAGTACCGGCAATGTCATTGTTACTTTAGCCATGCCTATACTATTTTCCTTATTTCAACATACTATTAATAATATATTCGCGAAAATAAAACACTTGTACATGATGAAATAGACAAAACTTCTATTAATTAATTGTACAGCTATTAAAATACAAGTACTTTCTGTTGGGATCAAATCGAATTAATAGTACGATTTTATAAATTAAATGTTAATGAAATTGTTCACTTATTAGGAGCGGATTGTGTAAGATATGGACTGTACCTAACTGCGAATTGAAACAAACCTTAAGAGGACATAACTGCAACATAGGAGCTGTAATATTTCATCCTAAAGCCACTATTAGTCAAGATGAAAACATTTGCAATTTGGTCACATGTGCTTTTGATGGTTCAGTAAAGTTGTGGGATTTTAAAAGGTAATTTCGATAGTTAATATTTGATTAGTCGTTTAATGTGAATATGTTTTAGCGAAGAACCTATTGCTGATATCAAAGGTCATATGCCGCATAGAGTGTCTAAAATAGGATTCCACCCGTCAGGGCGGTTTCTAGGCACATGCTGCTATGACTGCTCTTGGCGATTGTGGGACCTTCAGCAGGGCACTGAGGTACTACATCAAGAAGGACATGGCAAGCCAGTTCATTGTATCAGTTTTCAAGTAGATGGTTCAGTTTGTGCCACAGGGTTAGTATTTAAATAAGCATGTCAATTTCAACAAATATTGTATTCTTTGTTTTTTAGTGGCTTGGATGCATTTGGTCGTGTTTGGGATCTACGAACAGGACGTTGCATAATGTTCATGGAAGGACACTTGAAGTCCATATTTGGCATAGATTTTTCACCAAATGGATACCAGATAACAACTGCTAGTGAAGATAACACTTGCAAAATTTGGGATTTGAGAAAACGAGCTGTTATTTATACTATTCCTGCTCATACTAATCTTATATCAGATGTAAAATTTCAAAAGGATGGATCAGATTATTTGGTTACAGCATCTTATGACACTACTGTCAAATTATGGACCAATCGAACATGGCAACCACTTAAAACTTTATCAGGACATGATGGAAAAGTAATGTGTGTTGATATATCTCCAGATAATCAATACATTGCCACCGCTTCTTATGATAGAACTTTTAAATTGTGGTCACCTGAAGGGTGCTAATAGAGCATATTTATTTTATTTTTAAATGTTTCTTATAAGAAAAAATTGAATAAATTTTTTATACATAATTAATGATTGTATTATTGCCAGTATTCATGAGAGTGTTCATTAACTTTAATTGAGTAAATTAATCTTTTGGTAAAAATGATTTTACTGTTTCGTTATATTTATAATATGACTCACTTTGTAGAGTTGTAAAGCTCGGCACATACAGCTGCTATTTTTCTAGTGTTGGGCAGAATTATCAAGAAGGTAACACTACTCTTCAGTTGTCTGATATTAACCCAGGATATTACCCTAAGAACTCATTTAAGGTAGGGTCTATATAAGAAACTCGAAACCCTGTGAAAATGTCTAGTTGTTACATTGATTTTTGGGGATCAACTAGCAACTACTGTTGCACTATCTGTGTCACCATTTTTGTTTCTGGCAATTAATATTTTGATTATATTTCTGTTTCTATCTTTGTTTCTCATATTACTTTCAAAAATCTAACTGCAAGAAACAAATGAGATGTAATGTAACTACCGCTA
Source organism: Limonius californicus (assembly GCA_014611495.1). Lineage (NCBI taxonomy): Eukaryota > Metazoa > Arthropoda > Insecta > Coleoptera > Elateridae > Limonius > Limonius californicus. Next base: position 3,374 of record JABXWE010016142.1, on the reverse strand, counting down.
TATCACCAGTACACCTGATTGAAGATATTTAGATGTACTATAGCTGTTAGAGCAATCCTAAGAGACCTCTAATATGTATTTCAAAAACAAAAGTTCTCCAAGCGATTAATTCAAAACTTATAAACCGATTAACAAATGAATAAATTAAATTATATATATTTTTTAATTGTAGAATTCCCAGAATATGAAACATAGCTTTTTTTAATATAGTCCAGCTCACTTGTAAAGACCTTATAGAGAGTAAATATTTACAATCAATCAAATCCAATCTTGCTGAAGTTATCACTTTCGCATTATTTCGTACTATAATTTAGTGCAGCATATTCTGAATGCAGGGATTCTGGTGTCACGTAGGCAAATGTTGCTGGGAAGGATGCATTAGGCCGCACTGCAAGAAACAAATGAGATGTGATGTCACTACTGATATATCACCAATAGACCTGATTAAAAATATTTAGATGTATTATAGCTGTTACAGCAATCCTAGGAGACCTCTAATATATATTTCAAAAACAAAGCTCTCCAAGCAGATTAATTCAAAACTTTATAAACTGATTTACAAATGCATAAATTAAATTATACATATTTTTTAATATTGTAGAACTCACAAAATATGAATCTTATAGAAGGTTTTTTTGTATATAGTCCAGCTCACTTGTAAAGAACTTATAGAGTGCAAATAGTTACAATCAATCAAATCCAATCTTGCTGAAGTTATCACTTTCGCATTATTTCGTACTATAATTTAGTGCAGCATATTCTCAATGCAGGGATTCTGGTGTCAAGTAGGCGAATGTTGCTGGGAAGAATGCATTAGGCCGCACTGCAAGAAACAAACGAGATGTGATGTCACTATTGACATATCGCTAATACACTTAATTAAAAATATTTAGATACACTATAGCCGTTACAGCAATCCTATGATACCTCTAATATGTATTTCAGAAACAAAGCTCTCCAAGCAGACTTATAAACTAATTAACAAATGAATAAATTAAATTATATACATACTTTTTTAAATCTAGAACTTCCAAAAATATGAAACTTATAAAAGCTTTTTTTTAATATAGTGCGGTTGTAAAATGTCCTCCCCCCTGCTAACTTTTGAACGACTTGATATTTCTTCACAAAATTTTGTGTGCTTTAATGGGAGGCTAAATACTACTTTTAAGCCCATATTTAAATTTTATGACTTTCAAAATGGAGACTAGGCGCCATTTTGAAATATTTTTTTAAATGGCAATGGGGATTGAGCGACACCTCATTTGAAAGGTCTCTTTGAGTAGAGTACAATTCTAAATTTTGGGAACATTTTATAGATTTAAAAACAAATGACAGACTTCCACATTATCTGCTTCTGATATTAAGCAAAACGCCAAAAAAATGTAGGATGCGAAACAACAGAAGTAAAACAATTGAAATAATTAATCTTTCTGTTCTGTCACTGTAATTCAGTTATTGTGTTTGCTCACGTTTGAATATTGAGTATTAAAACCGGTGATACAACAATAATTATGGCGAATGTTCGAACTTTGCAGGAAAAAACTGAAGCAGTTTTTATTTTTGCGAAGCCAATCAGAACTTTCACGAAGCCGAAAGAATATTTAATGAACGTTTTCCCAACCGTTGTATTTCGAGAACTTGTGCAAAAATTTATTAACACTGGAAGTGTTCAAAAAAGGAAAAACCCTGGATGACCCGCAATTTCAGAAGACAAACAAATTCAGATAGTCGGTGAAATGGTAGTACATTCTCAGCAATCAAGTTCACATGTAGCTGCGATATGTGATGTATCGGCGACCACTGTCAAAAAGTTTTTAAAACGGCGTAAGTTCCATCCATACAAAATGAAGATTTTATACCAGTTGATTGAAGATGATCCGGATAGACGCATTGAATTTTGTGAGGTCATGACCCAAACCAATGTAAGAAACCTATCCTATCTTCGCAATATCTGTTTTACTGATGAATGCACTTTTTTTTTTTAAATGGGTTTAGACAAAATGTAAGATATTGGTGCAATGGAAATCTCTATGCACACCCATTTGCATTTGCAGCAAAAATTGAATGTGTGCATAGGAATACTTGGCCACTTTTACCGTAGGTCCCTTATTTATCGACGGAAACCTTACTGGGGAATTGTATTTCAACATGCTGGAAAACCTCATCCATCCGTTAATAGTTGAGACTGCTGAAAATAATCCAAACGAATTTGACATGGATATCATATACTAGCAAGATGGCGCTCCTCCGTATTTTAGCAGACAAGTTAGCAATTATCTCGATGCAACGTATCCTCAACAATGGATTGGTCGTCGTGGTCCAACAGAACGGCCTCCGTGATCCCCTGACCTGACTCCATAGGACTTTTTGTGGGAGTATCTTAAATCGAAAGCTTTTCAAATAGAACCCGATTCCCTTTTGGATTAAGATGTAAAATAATAGGCTTGTGCAAATATCGGAGTTGAAAGTACGGGAAGAGATATTAAATAGGTTTTTCTATTGCCAAGAAGTTCAAGGAGCACACTTTGAACATTTATTAAAATAGTATTACTGTTCAATTTCTGTAGTATAAAATAAGTTTAGTTGTTTTAGAATCTTCTTCTTTATTCTTCAATGGTGAACATTTCGAAAGCATGCCTTTTTTGGTTTAATTCTTAGTTTTTTCCATAAACTTATTATTTTCAATCATCTGCCTTTTTTTCCCGAATGAATAGTTTTTTATGAAACTCAAGGATAAGATGCAGAATTAAAATACCTTTCAAATAAGGTGCCACTCGACCCCTATTACCATTTAAAAAAATAGTTCAAAATGGCCCCTAGCCGCCATTTTGAAATTTTTAAATATGGGCTAAAAAGTAGCATATAGCCTCCCATTAAAGCACACAAAATTTTGTAAAGAAATACAGTGAAACCTCCCTTTGCGGACACCTCCTTTGAGCGGACACCTCTTTTAAGCGGACACTTTCTGTGTGACGGAATTATATTCCTATAATGCCTATGTACTTTGACCTCCCTTGTCCGGACCCTCTATTGGACGGACACGGACACTCGATTTTGTTCCCAAATGAAAGAAGATCCTCTTTTGAACGGACGCGGACGTGAGTATGACGGGTCAAAACGAATGAAGACGAGAAACGTCGAGAGCGGACAGAATCTCTGTTGTCCACAGAACTTGCTGAGACTTGTTTTAGTTATTTGCTTAATGAGTGTATTCTTTTGTGCCTACTGTATATTTTTCCTTGCTTTTATAGTGGATGGTTAGCAATGTAAGTAAGATTTTAAATTGGTGTAGATGATTTATTAACTTGAGACCCTCATTTTAGTGCATGCATGCAAAACGATGGCAAATAAACGACACGCACTAACTTTGA
>JABXWE010016141.1:0-14812 GCA_014611495.1 Limonius californicus | reverse complement strand
TGGCATTAAAACCAGCTTCAGAGACGACCCTTGCCCGCACGCCGCTAGAGCTACATTCTGAATAATATTCTTTTACTAAAATATCAACAAACACTTTATATTTCGGGCAAGGCGTCTCGCAGACCATTTATGGGCGTAATTTATGATGTAATGTAATACGTTCCTTGGACTTCATAATTCCAAGAATCAGACCGAAATCTTTTGTTATTGACTTTATGCTAACATACATGTTATTTCAGTAGCTTATTTACAAAATTATTTGTTAGCTAGTTAGCTCACAGTCTATTAATATTACACAAAATATGGAAATATTCTTCTTCCTCTGTTTAATAAATATCATGGTATATCACTTTACATAATAATAATAATTTAATGAAAAGCTCTACTTTTATACACATTGCTGAACTTATAAAATATTACGAACATAATGGCTTCTGTTTACGGCATCAAAGGACGTACATTACTGCAGTGGCATAAAATTGCATAATAACGTTGGAAACATTGTTACATAAAACCATATTGAGTTGTCTATATAAATTTGTAAGCTTATTCAATTTAGAGGATATTTAAAATTCATTATTTTCTAGGAGATATTTTAAGGTATTTTAAAGCAAAAGTTCTAAATATTACATTGAAATTCAAGAATATTTCTAACTGTATAAGATAAGAACTGACGAGCATGTGCATTAGCAAAATCATGCAAAAATCTGTTCGGCGACTTTTAAAATATTTTTTGATACGAATCCAACTTCCGTTTTCTTTCGACTGGTTTTCGCAGCAGAGCAATTCCCCGGAAAAGAAATTAAAAACGAACGTCGGGTTAAAGTTCGCGTTTATTGTGAGAGCGTCGCGTTTTGAGTGCCAAGTCAGAAACACAGAAAATGAATTTTGGTGTATTTGACTAGCTCTCCTCGCTCTGATTTCACATGAAAGCTCTCTCCGAATAATATCTATAATGGACTGCCAGGTTATGTGAAAATCGCGCAAGATCGAATATTTTCAGCTTTCAGAAAAAAGGAAATTTATAATTAAATGTTGGGAAACCCGCAAGTAAAACGCGTAGAATAAAAAAATTAAGCTATGTAATTAGGTTTCTGTCAAACTGAAAAACTAAATGAGGTAATGGAAATTAATTATCTGCGTCGATTTAACTTCCCAAAAGCCCCAAACATTTAATGCAGCCTTTTGACAATTTTGTCTCCCACCAAACTATTTCTTCCGATTGTAGGCAACAAAATGTACCTTCGAAACGGTAAGCTAGCGCAGGGAGTAGGGGTGGTTCGCGGATACAATTATAGAAATAAAGTTTTATGATTCTATGTAACAGAGCAACATAAATGTGCGCCACCCTTTCAAATTCAGCTTTGCGTAATGTTCGTGAGAGGGACAAGGATCGACAACTCATGTGATTCGAACCTACCTTAGGAAGCTTCCTCCTTGTCTCCATGCTAGTGATAAAATATACACAATAAAGGAATGTAAACAAATTAACAAGTTTTAGGTTGCTTACGATGGATGTAAAGACGTACGACTCGTATATTGAATAGAATCAAGAATGGTATAGTAGTATATACACAAAACAATAATAGTTAACGTACCTAACCAGTAACAATTGAGTCCGTTAACACAATATCATACAAGCTACATATCTAAGCTGCTAATTCAACGAAATACCTATTTGGTTAAATAAAGGCAACTAAAGGTTGCTTAATTAATCACGAATACCCTAAATACAACAGGAAAGAAAATCGTAGCACTTGGTAAACGCTAAAGCAATATTCGCTGTTTATAATCCGCACTGTAGCAATGATATATACAGATATAATACAGATAATCCTACCTTATCAGCGCCTGGGTCCAAAAAAGTTTCAATGCCTGTTCGCTGTTCGATGCCCTCAAGAACAAAGATAGCTGTACGAAGGAAGAATACTGCTAGGTTGACCTCGCTGGTTCCGACATATCGGTGTTTGTGTGCTGTGTGCAAATGATATCTTCGCGGTGCAGACAGCCTTGACATACACTTGTGCTGAAGGTGAGCCTGGCGATAATTTGAATGTCCAAAAATTACGATACCGTCGAAATCTTGTAACAGGGGCGAACGTCGGAGAAAATTATAAAACGGAAGATATGAATAGCAGCAGTCGAAAGTACTTTGCTTAGCGAAAGGAGAACTTGTAAAGAACGGTAGCCGCTACTTTATGTCCGTAAAACGAAAAAGGAAGTAACACGGTATTCCTTTGCAATGTTGATTTTGTGCTCGCAGAATCCGCCTTAATTGTCGATTTATACAGGACGTGATTACAATACTGATAATAGCATTGCAAAATCAACTAAGGCGCACTCAATTCATTCATATGCAAAAAATACGTATGTATACAGTCGGATGGCGCGCAGGCCACTAAAGCGAAATTTTACGAACTATGGCACTGTGATACCCTCGACGAGCATTTGAATTTTTAAAGTTTAAGTGTGTGGTTAAATAAACGAACGTTACAACGGGCTGGTGAGTTACAAGTTCCAAGAAAGTTTTCCAAACTAATTTAAAACCTACCTTTAAGGGTATTAATCGGAAATCTAAAATCTCTCGTTTTGTTTCAAGTTAAACTCCTGTAGTATTACAGGCACGCGTTTGAGTTAGCGAGCATCCAGCGAACGAGGAAACTTATTTGCCAGAATGCTTTAATTTCATTTTCAAGCCAAGCCCTGCGTTCCAGGAAACTGCAATACTTACCAAAGGAACTACTTAAGCTATTGCAATTGCGTCTGCAAGGCGGCGGAAGCTTGTCGAAATGTTAGCGTACAGTCTACCAAAGATGAAGCAGCACTTAACATTTCCAACTTTTGAACGCGCTCGCACTCAAATTTAATATAAACAACTTAACATCTCCGCTTCCGGCGAATTAATTTTATTAGGGGGGCATTTTTCTCTTAATGGCGCGCAAATTATCTCCAACGTTTGACTTAGGTCGTAGTCCCGGGATGTATATTTATGAGTGCACTTGGGGGTCGTTTTGAATTCAAAGCAATCTCCTACGGCATCACGCTCACTGTTGCTCTAATGGTGCTGTGGTCAGCTCGATCTAGCTTTCAAAATGTGCCGCCTCTTCAAACAAGCAGAGGGAAGGTCGTAATATCGGAAGCTTTGGACTAAATTTCACACTCGGTTGCTTATACACAAGCGAAAGGATAGGGCAGTGTGGGGCGGTTGAGGATAGACTTCGATCTGTACAGCCGGATAACAGCCATCAGCTTCGTTCAGCTGTTATTATTAAATTCTTGCCGAGAGTGTTCTTCTCAGACATTTATTAAATGTTAGTTTAACACGTTAGGAAATTTTAAATTTAAAGAACGAATTGATCTGCTTAATAAAAACTTTTACTAAACCACTAAAAACTAAAGTAAACCCATATTCAAATAACGATAACAGTAGTTATGACTCAAACATACAAACATTTTGTGCGCGATTAAACAAAACATTATCAGAGATACGACTAGAATCGATAGTGAAACGCGTCGATGACGTTTTGTGTTCAATTGTATAAAAGAACCCTATTTTTCTGCGATCCAGGTCTTGAGGTCTCATTTGGAGCTTCTCAGAGTGCCCGCCGGTCGGCCCGACACACAACCACTGATCGGTTTTATGACCCAAAATTACCATATTTTTTCCCAGCGAAATGGCATAACAATGGCATCATTATTGTCATGAACACTAACCGGCCAATGCTTTCCACTTAAGTACGAAATTTAATTAAAAATACATCCGCTGTATTAAGATATACGTTGTGCAATTTGCAAATATACGTAACTACTAACTAATTATGTAAATGATTATTGTTTTCACTTAGCGTTTTATTTCAACGATGTTTTATAGATTGCAGTAGATTCCGTTCTTGCCTAGAGTATTCTTTATAGATATTTATTAAATGTCAGTTTGACTAAGATTTTAGGTTTCTAGAACGAATTGGTAACTTAAATAGCTGAAGACTAGAGATGGTCTTGAATTAAAGCTTCTAGTAAGGTGATAAAAACTAAAGTAAATCTATATTTAGAAAAATAGAACAAACGTTATCATACTGGAAACGTTTTGTAGATGATAGCAGATGGCATCATAAACATTATGAATACTATTGACATTAACAACTCGCCAACGGCGTTTTCCGTGAGATTGTATGAATATGCCCTTACTATTACAGTAGTTGAACACGTGAGCCTATAGCCTATAAAAATTATATGTAAACCGTGTTGCATTGTAAGATATGTTAACGAAATTTTAAAGAATCATTTGTCTCTAGATTGATGTGCATTATTGGAATAAATAGATTTCCGTTTTTTTTTTGCAATAGATCACCCAATATTTAATATTATTTAGTATTTTTATGGACCAAATATTTTTAGAAGTAAATGGCATTACACAGAAGTGGTTATAATTTCAGAAATTATTAGATGCAAACAATTATTTTCGCAAGCACATTCTTACGATTTTATTGATTTTTCTTTGCCACCGGAACTGGAGTCCTCTAAAATCGAAAATTACTCTAATAAGCACTCAAGATAATGGTCAACAAAAAATGTAACATGCACTCAAATTCATAAGATGTTAACATCTTCTAGGAATATATCTTCATGTCTTAATTGCATTGAAACTCTACTATTTATAATATAATGTAAAGGACGAATGTTTGAAGATGTTTAGAACTGTCTGTCCGAAACTATAACTAGTTGCGGATAATGTAACTCGTATCTACGATTAAAATTTTGTGACTAGAATCGAGCGGTCATCATTCGTCCGGGTTTAGCGGGTAACCCCGGATTGTTGCAACTCCAACAATTTTAATCTCTAAATTGTGTCATGTCTTTCTCGATAAAATAACATAACAATGACATCATTCGTGTCATAAACACTACCCGTTCAATGCTGTTTAGTTTTGTTCGAAATTTAATTAAAATTAAACCAGCTGTGTTAAATATTTGTCACATCGTATTATGTAAATATGTGTACCCGCTAACCAATGATGTACATTTTTTTTAAATAGAATTATATATCAACGACGTCTTCGACAAAGGTTGCTTCAAGAGTGACATATCGTAGTCAATTTCGTTTTTCTCCAAAGTATCATCCACGGATATTCAGTAAATAGCAGTTCAACGCTTTAGGAAATTTTAGATATTAAAACGACTTTTTAGACTTATATAGGCTTAATGTAGTTAATAATAAAAGTTCTTTCCAAGTTAGCGGAAACCGTAAATGTATGTTAACGAAAAGTGAACATAAGTTATGATACCGCAAATATTTTATTCAGGATTGCGCAACATGTTATCAAGATTACGAATATATGATGCTCAAATGCATGGCTTTGCGTGCGATTATTAAGCTAAGTGCAAATAAAACTTACAGAAATTTGACCAAGTATTACATTAAAAACTGCGCTACTTCCTTCTCGACGAAACAGCCTAACAATGACATCATTGGTTCCATCAGCACTACCCATCCGATGTGTTACAATTAAATTTGAAATATCAATAAAAATATATCAACTGTGTTGGGACGAGGTTGTGCATTTTGTAAGTGCGCGTAACTAGCTAATTACATAAATGATTATTGTTACCGACTAGAATTCTACCTCAACGACCTCTTCAACAATCTCAACAAGTTGCTACTGGAAATTTAATGATTAACCAAGGAATAGTTCGTTAAAATCACAGATTGATTTAAACTTGCATCCAGTGAAGGGAACTGAAATTCTCTTTTAATAATAATAATAATAATAATAATAATAGGGTGTATCAGAAATATTACAAATACTACAAATATTAAACCCGATGGTAGATTACAATATATACAAACTAGAAAAAACATTTATTTAGCAATGGGACCCGTAAGATATGAGAAAATAATAATTGAAAATTTGACCCAAAATTGTTTAGTACCGCAGAATAATAACAAAAATTTGAGTTCAAAGACATGCTATGCAAAGGAGAGTAAGATAGAAGTACAAAAAGATTTCTTATCACCTGCCACAAACCAATACTATTAGGTAGGTCAGTAATTTCTATTCAGTCTGTTGTTGTTATCACAAGCCAGTCAAATTTTTACTTGTTTGCCACTTTGGATTTACTTCACAATTAGATAATAACCTTCTATTAAATGCATTTTCTATGTATTATCAGCAGTTCTCAAACAAAATTTTATTTTATTTCTTAGTTCAAAAAAATAAACTTAATGATTTTTCAAAAATGAATAGTACCATTGAATTCTACTTGAGCCAATCACTGGTTTAAATATTTGTACCTATTTCTGATACACCCTGTATCGTTTAGTCTTACATCGTCTAGCATTAAATTAATTTAGGCTTATGTTTGTGGCAAGTAAATTAATCATTTTGAGTTTTTAAACATATTAATGTTCTGTGATAAATATGCTTGCCAGATATTCACTATTCTACGCTGCGTTTTTATAATCATATTCGGCTGCCAAACTAACTTGTAAAAGATAGTATAGAAAAATTACTATACCAAAAAATGTTAACCAACAAATGCAATCTGGTGTTACATTGCGACTAATCGACCCACCAATTTGAGTACAATAAGATAAATAATATTATCAAAAAACGTTCCACGATTATTAACTGCAACAATGCGTAAATTACAGCAGATATAAGAAGCGATTCAGTACATTCGACTAAACGTAACTGAAATTATAAAAAATATGTTAACGAAAGTATAACATACCAATTGGTTATTCGGTTTTTATTTAGTCCTGTAGCTTGAACATTTGATAGGCACCGATACAGCCGAAACCAATACTCCTGAAAAATACTCAATAGATGGAATTGAAAAAAATTTTAAAAATCCCTTGAAAAACTTAAAATTAGCCAGAGTTATTAGGAATTTTGGATATTTTTCGAGATTTTTGGGATTCGCTGCAGTCCGCCAAGGTAAACAGTTACCCAATAATCCTGAAAAATATCCAAAATTATTAGTCTTGTCACATTAAAATATTCCATTAAATTTAATGGTATAAAAGAAACACATGTTAATAATTGTTGGGGCGGATTTATACACTAAACTTGGGACTATAACTTCAAATGGATGCTACTTTTTAAGAGTATGACCATTTCCCATCCTTTGCAAATGCTAATTACTTAAGAAAGAAACCCTGGGAGATCAGCGTATGTCTTATGCCGTCCAACCATGCACCCCTTAATAGTTTACGTTGTGGACCGTTCCATATTGGTTGTAATATTTATTGTAATTTTATTCATAAATTAGCAAAAATTATCACTTATCGGGTTGTTAAATTTTATTGTTAAACCCACAATATTAAATAACCGTAATGGAATTGCTAATCCCTTACTTTAATTATCCTCTTCATAATGCTTAAAGTAAATTCAGTTCTACTCGAAAGGCAAACAACGTAAGTACCTATGACTAATCTATAAGGGCTCTTGAAGATTCGTGTATACTTCCAATTGTTTTCGCTTTGTGGATTTGTTTGAATAAGTGCCACAAGAATTTAATGGTCCCCTTCTACTTACGCACCGATTATCTCCATAGTTAGCATTATGGTAGCTAAGAAGGTTGTATTTTTACTAGAAAAACTTAACTGGAAGGAGTACATAATAAAAAAGAGAAAGCAGACAGACAGATCGGAGATTCAAGGAATTATCCTGGCTACTCGAAAGGAAATCTCACCTAGCACTCAAAGACAAAATTCTATTACATAAAATAAGAATAATACCCACATGGACGTACGGCGTTGAATTGTGGGGTTGTGTCAGCAAATCAAATATTTCCATCCTCCAAAGATCCCAATCTAAAATCCTATGTGTACTGACAAACGCTCCGTGGTATGTGTTCAACCGAACATTACATGACGACCTTCGCATGCCATTCATCACCGAGGTCATACTAGAAAGAAGCATCAAACATCATGACAGACTCACAACACACAGCAATCCTCTTATGCGGCCACTGTCACATCCCCAAGGCAACAGAAAACTAAACGAAAGATTGGCTAAACGGTATCAGATGAAAAGCAAGAGGACTCCTCACTGGAAGAGGCCTCATCCTAACACTACAGGCCCAATAGGCCCATGGCTTGGTTGGCTATATGCTGCCATTCTTTGCGGTGGCTTGCTCTTCTTTTCCAGTCTCCAACACCCATTTTTCATAGGTCCTCCAACACCTCCCCGAACCATCTCTTTCTTGGTCGTCCTCTACTTTGGGCTCCCCAAAGTACCTTTTTAGGGCTTCTTTCTTCCGGCATTCTCATGATGTGCCCTAACCATCGTAATCATTGTGCTTTAATCATCCCAATTATACCAGCTTCACCATATAGAGCCTTCAGTTCGTTGTTGGTTCTTGTCTCCCATCGGCCGTCAATTTTCTTCCCTCCCATTATCTTTCTTGCAATTACCTTTCTCTCCCAAACGCTTAGAGCCACTTGATCCGGTCATATACTTAAGGATTTTTAGCTTTAAGGTCCTATGTTAGCACATTAGCCTATAGAATAACTTGTTCTATTTGCTGATGAACGCACAAATAAAAAAAATTTTTAAACTACCGGCTCTTATACAATATCTCACTGACGCGCCAGGGATTAGCATCCTCCTGGATTATTTCTGAGAATATTTCTAGTTCTTCGTTTATCTCGTATCTAGTGTTACACAGTGCATATGAAGTTAATTTCCATATTTGCTGCTTGCAGCGATCAGCTATCCACTACAACTCATTTATAATTATAAACATGTTTAAAACACGTTAATTAGCAAACGTGACGATTCGAAACCTCCAGTAAGATGCATTTCTAACTTCGCATAACGAAGGTAGTTACAAGTTGTTATTAATACGGGTGCGACACCCGACGTTTCGCAAATTGGCTTGCATGGTTTGACACGTAATTTAATTGTGCAACTTTGTTCAATTTAATACTAGTTCAGCCCGACAATGAAGGTAACTTGTTAATCCTGGTTTATGATTTCTCGAATTAAACATCCCTTATACGTAAATACCTCCACAAAAAGAATTCGGAATGAAACGGCATACAACTGCGGGGCATGTTAAAAAGGAACCAACGCCCTCCAGTTTGAACAGCGATCGAGTTTTTAAGGAATCCAACTTTTTAAAGGAGTTCACTTTTCAAACTTCCCTTCAGCAGAACTTTGTTCCATACAAAGTGATTTTGCGAGCGTTTTGTTTTGCGACGCCATTGCACTTATTTCGCTGTAAAACTTATAGGGAATTTTAAATTTCCGCCACGCGCCCGGAATGTAAAGAGATATGCTTCGATATCAACTGGCTTTAGGGATCGATTCCAGATAGCTATTTATATTTCGAAGATTAATATGCTAAATAAATTGCTGCATACTAAGCAAGACCTGCTTATTACCCTAAGGGGTTGTTGAATCTGAATTACAAAACTAGACCATTACTAAAGGAACCGAATTAGTTCGTAGTTCATTAATTGTAGTTTAACATATTTTAATGGTTAGAAATGGGAAAAAAGGCATAACGTGGCTGCTTAATCAAAATTGCAAAGTACGCTACTGAATGCGTTTCAACGGCAGAAACAGTGTTGAAATTTAACATGTCAGTGAAACATCCCAAGTATCTAAATCGATGGTTTCAGCCGACAGCTGGATTTGAATAGGGTATCGGAAAATTAGATCTTGGCAACTAGTTACGTGTAAATTGTTCACCAACATAGATAAAGTATTTCCATATACTCAAATACGTACGCGTTTGGTGTTTTATTATGTTCAAACAAGATAGAATAAACACTCACTTTCAGTTTTTCCAGGTTTTCCTGTTTGTTAAAATGGTATCGTAGATTTTTAATATACAACGTGGACCAGCTATGTGTGCTGTCCCATATTAAAAGTGGTTGCTGTAACCCAACATACATATATACTCATGGACATGGAAATCGCAACACCAAGAAGGGGTAGGAATTTTTTGACCAAACTCAGCAGCAACGTTTAACTACTAAGAGGTAGCAATTGACTAAAATTTCATTCATATGGATCAAGTGATAATGGCTTATCTAACAGTTCTTTCAGTTTTTTCTAACAATTTTATCAGGTGTATGTTTTGCGAGATTTTGTTCAGTTCTATATTGTTTTCGGTTTTGATCGTTTGTTTTGAGAGTGTGATCATGCCTAGAGCTTGCCAACGTGGAAATTACCGCTAATTAAGTGAATTCGACAGAGGTCGTATTATTGGTACGCGCGAAGATGGTTTTTCGTTCAGAGAAATTGCAAATCGCCTTAACCGGAACCAATACAATCATGCGTTGCTATCAGACATGGACTGGGGAGGGTCAGGAAAGTCGCAGAAGAGGAACCGGGGGGCGAAGAAGAACAAAGGAGGTGCGGGACCGCTATCTTCGACTTATGGCAACAAGAGATCGATTCTCCAGTACCAGATCAATTGGCGATCAATGGTTAGCTAACGAAGATCGTCCTGTAACCCTTCTAATGGTATACCGTAGAATCAGAGCTTTCGGCTTGCAATCCTATGGGCCACATCTTGTATTACCACTAAAACGTGTGTAGGTTGCGACTGCACTGAAACCTAGAGTGGCATAGGGTGGTGCTCAGTGATGAATCCCGATTCAGTTTGGGTATGCACGATGGCCGTATGAGGTCAGACGAACACGTGGGGAACGTCGCAATGTTGAATTTTCGGTTGCGGGGCATGTACCCCAAACTGTGGGGATTATGGTATGGGGTGCTATAACTTATGGGAGTAGGCCCCGTTTGTTATTCATCCAAAGTAATATGAACCCCTAGCGACATGTGGATGAGGTGGTAGAACCCCATATTCTTCCATTTCTTCAGCAGTTGGAAGACCCACTTTTCTAGCAGGATAATGCCCGTGCCCATATTGCAAGACGTTCTATGGACCGATTTGCAGAGGATAATGTCAATCTCTTGCCATAGTCACCTCGATCTCCCGATCTTTCACTCATCGCTCATGTTTGGGGCATTATGGGGAGAAGACTGAGGAACTTGCTGCATCCTCCGCAGACGCTGCAAGCTCTACAGCACGAATTACAGGTTGCTTGGGACACAATACCTCAAGAAGAAATCGACCATCTGCTAGAATCGATGCCACGAAGAGTTGGGGAGTGTGTAACCAATAGGGGGGGACCAACCCATTATTAATAAAAATTATGTTTATATTTTATTCTTTTATTTTTAAATTGCTACCTTTTAGTAGTTAAACGTTTTTGCCAAGTTTGGTCAAAAAATTCCTACCCCTTCTTGGTGTTGCGATTCCCATGTCACTGAGTATAGCATGGCAACCAAAATCACGTTTTCTGTAGTTGCATTAAATTGATCAATGTTGCCTACTTATGGTAATACTAAGTCGAGCTATCAATTTACATAAATTTAATGTAAGAACGAAAAAGGAAAGAACCCTCAGGTTTTCGTTAAAACAACTGCTAACTGTCAACAAACTAGCGTTTTTGTTGTGTTATTGGTTGAAAATTCAGTTATTCAAGTGCGGGTGTTTCCCAAACCGAAGACATCCTAGTGTGTTGGCTTTCAAACAATTACCACAAAGATTTCTAAATACAGGCAGTGTTAAATGCGTTAGTACTCCACGAAGGAAGCGGATAATTAATGAAGACAATGAATTCGTTATAATAGCTTCTATAGTAGAAGATCCGAACTGTAGCACCTTATATATAAGCCACCGAACACCGTATGGAAAATATTGAAAAAATACAGATAACGTCACTACCACATTCAACTTCACCTTGAACTGCTTGACCATGACTCTCAACGTCGGCTAATGTTTTACGAAGTTTTTACAAAAATATATGCTCAAGTTAATTTCTTTAATTATGTCCTCTTCTCCGACGCAGCAACTTTTCATAAACATGGAAATACGAATCGTCAGTGGCTTGGCCGGCAAGGTGCCCCGACCAGACCAAACTAGATTTCTTTCTGTGGGGGTTTGTAAAAGATAAAGTTTACAGAGTTTCCCCTACGGCGCGGCGAGAGAAGATGTGCGAATGCGAATTCAACGTGCTTTTAGAGACATAACCCCTGCAATGTTGAGAAGTGTGATCAATTCCTTTATGCATCGATTTTTGTGTTCAAGGAAATAACCGACATAGAGAGCACTTACTATAATTTTAACTGTGGTTCTTAATGGAGCTTTGCTCATAATATACATACATTAATCAATAGTTCTGAGAAACTATATCCTGTCTTAGCTCATTGTTTATTTCAAACGGTTGTCAGCAGTTCTTAGAAACGCTTTTGTTTATTTAAAGCCTGATGATTCGTTGCTATTTTGTTTAATATCGTTTCTGTTTTAAAAATCCCGGTAAAACATACTAATATTTCTAGTTTAAAATGTCAGTAAATAACTCAACTTCAATAAAATTCATTAATATAACTTTTAAAGCAAAATAAAATTACATTTTATTACCAAGTTTTCTGTTTTTCTGTCTTAGCTTTCTAATAATTGCTAAAAATCTTCAAAACTGAAAACGCAAGTCATATTAAATCGTAATACGTTTAAAGGTCTTTGAACGATAAGGTCGAAAGGGTAAAAATATACAAGGTGATCCATTAAGAATATGAAATTTAGGGATTGAATTTTATTGAATGTGGTTTTAATTAGAAAAATCCTGTATTTAAATTCTATACAGTACTATCCGCTAACCTAAAAATGTGTTCGTGTAAACAGGAAAATAATTTTGAAAAATGGAATGCCGTTCTTTAGATGCTAACTGTTAAAGATAGAACGTCATTTTCTCAAAATTTAAGAGAAAGTTAATTATTTCCAAAACCATTAGCGATAGATACAACAAACCCTGTATCGTTGTAAATATAAAAAAATAGTACCTAAATTCAAAAATGTAATAATATATAGGATGTTCAATTTAAAATAAAGGAATAATGCTTAGACGCCTTGAAACTTCTTTAAGAAGCGCAAATAATTTTATTAACTCCAGAAGATGTAGGTCGAGAACGCTTATGAACATTGAAAATGAACTACCAGTGTTAAAGGCAGTGAATGAGAATCTACGTAGCCAAGTCAAAAAAAGACCTAAGCTATGGGTATTAGAACTTCAATTAGAAGAATTCTGAAAACAAATGTATTTCATCCCTATCACGTTACTTGGGTGCACGAAATGCATAAAAATTAGTTTCAGAAGAGATTTAACTTCTTCTGGATTCATCTTTTTTATTTATGTTTCGTTAAGCGATGAGGCAAAATTCGCAAACAATAGTGAATAGGTATAAATCGTTGTATTACGCACAAAGAAATCTACACTGGATACGGGTTACCTATTTTCCACACTTCTTCCATAAAAATTTAACTTGGCAAGATACATTACTTGAATATCCATACCAACATGATGGCTGTCCATGCTCACTACAGTTGGTTCGTTAGTAATTACTTAAATAATATATTTGGAAGAAACCGGATTGGACGAGGAGCTATGCATCCATGGCCACCAAGAAGTTGCGATATTGCTCCACTAGACTTTTCTCTTTGAGGAACAATTACAAAAATTGTATACAGTTCAATTACAGATGAGCTTGATATATAAAGTAGAAGACACAAATAAAACATTTACTGATTTATATAAAACTTTGGTATTTATTTTTTGTTGATTTTTACTTGTTTAGTTTTTACTATAGTTTCTTATTGTCAAATACGAATATAATTAATATTGCTAGAACTGTTAATTACTACAGATCATCTCGACAGAAAGTAACTAGGATCAATTTCTATGCTATAAAAAATTGAATAATCTCAGTTGCTTTCACATATGTATGTTACGTCAACCCATAAAAGGGGACAACTTTCCTGGACCACCATACGTATAAATCACGAAATCATAACACAAGTGTATAAAACATATAGGAGGCATTCATGTTTTACTTTGGCTCGTTGCTGCGAATTATTACTACTGACTGCTGCTTCTGCCACTGCACAGCATGGTAATAATAATATCGATTTCCCTGATACTGCACTGAGAGAAAAGTATAGCCAGCTGAAGAGGTAGTAAAATGCTTTAGATTAAAATTTAATATTGTAACCGTACACAGTACGTACGCTAAACGCTGTTCAATATAGGTAAACTGTTCTTCAACTCTAAAATCTTCTAAAACTCTAGATAAAACTAAACATGATTATTCAGCGAAAAATCTCCGCGTATTAACAAGAATATATATATATATATTGATGCCTGTTAAGTTGTCACCTCCGGCATACAGAAGAGGCGTCCTGACCTCCACGTCTTCCCTTTGATCTGTTGCTATAAATTCGACATATATATAATGAGGGGGACTCCGACAATCCGAATTTCAAAAGAGGGGAAGCAATTTCTTCTTTTTTATGGGGTCATATATAGAGCATACGAAAGATACGTTCGGACCTCCAATATATATATATATAAAAAGAGACATCTAATTCATTGTTACCTCCAACACTGTTGCCAAATCTACACACATGACTCAGCTGTTCTCACCTACAACTAGTGCGGGGGCGTGTGGTAGAAAACCTACCGTGATAATCTTAATATGCATTATGTGCTATACATTGTTGAATTTGTTTTGAAACGTAAATTACGAATTACGAAGGTACCAGGCTCTTAGTGGTGGCAGAGAACCGTAAAACCCTTTTCTCCATGGCGCAATCAGAACTTCTTAATTTTTTAGATTTTATTCAGTCATCATTCGATAATTAGTAACGAATTATCCTTTACTAATTTTTTTTCATAATGTGGACAGTTCTCTAGTAAATAATAAATTATGGAAAAGGAACTTAATTCTGAAATCGC
>JABXWE010016139.1:0-21599 GCA_014611495.1 Limonius californicus | reverse complement strand
ATGCTCAGAATTTATCATATTATTATCCTTAACTAAGTCTTCTATAAGTTCTTGAACGCATTGGAACGATTTAAACTTTTTTTCCGACTGAAGTTGACGAAAAATCAAGTTTCTTCATTTAATCCGTTAATTTTATACATTACTGTTATTATGTTCATATCGGTGCTATTCAGAATGTTTGAATGTTCGAAAATATCAGCAAGGAAAGCCAACTTAAAAATCCAAAGGAAATTGGAAAACATGTTCTCATATCCCAATTTCTCATCTTGCAGGTCCATCACAAGTTCCGCTTTTAACTGAAAAAGACTTTTCAAGACGTTACCCCTCAAAATCAATCTTACTTCCCTGTGATAAAAAAGATTTAAGTATAAAGAACCCATGTCTTCCGAAATTTTTAGAAAAATACGAGTCTGTAACGCTTTTCCCTTGATGGGAATCTTTAATGACATTTTTCACAACACAACTCATTTCAGAAGGTAAAGAATTTGATACCAGAGCTCCTCGATGTAAAAGACAGTGTAACGTGTAGCATTTGGCATTGTCTCTTTTAATCTGACAATAAGCCCAGATGGATGTCCTGTCATAGCCTTGGCGCCATCGGTGCATATAGAAATCAATCTCGTACTTATTAGTACTTTACATGAAAGTGTCAAATAAACATTTTCCAGTGGTATTGACCTCTAATGAAGTCAAAATAAAATATCTTCTGTAATACCATGTCCAGTATTGTATCTCGCAAATGCTATCAGTTCGAAATATGCGTAGATTCGTCCATCTGTAACTAAAAGTACGTGCATGTAATATTTTCAACAGCTTATGTTCGAATATCTTCTGCCATGTCACTTATTCTTCTTTGGATAGTATTATTAGAAAGGGCATTGCTTTCAGCTTGTCAGCCTCTTTTTCAGCAACCATTATTTGCACCATTTCAACAGCTGCTGATAAAATCAGATCTTCAGCAATTGTATGTGGCTTACTGGTTTCAATGCAAAATGCAACTCCATAACTTGATAGTAGTGCTTTTTCATTAGCAGTGGTTGCTGATGTAAAAGTGATTTGTTCCTTGTCGGGAGATTTAGCTTTCTTTCAGAAAATTCAACAGACTTTTATTTTTTGTCTGGATGTTTAGTATTTAAATATCGAAATAGCTTCGATCACTTCATACTTTCTTTTGACAACACTTCTCGACAAAGTACACACTGGGGTTTCTGGGAAATAACGGTAAAACCATATTTGAGATATTCATCGCTATACAATCTATTTTTCTTTGTATTCTTGTCACTGGCAGACGCGGAGGGTTCTAACATCCGTTTTAAAAATTTTTCCTTTAACTAAACGAGCATAGCTCACAATTTTTAATAATGACTAATCTCATCGCGGTCCGCTGCTTTTACAAAGCAAAATGGATTTCCCATATTATTTCAGTGCCATGTAGCACCCTCCCTACTATGGTGGAAATTTCCATAAACACGGAGAACAAATAAATAAGTTGCGCTACTTGGTAATAGATGACGTCAGCTGGCCTTTTATCCGCTGATTCTGAATGAAGTTGAATACTACAAGAGGGGGTAGCGCTTTGAATACGTTTCAGAACTATTGTTTTAAAGTGTCTAACTATAACTAGATGGAAGCATTGAATATTTTACTTATAGTTATTCATTATAAAATTGTCATTTGTATTATTGACAAATCAACCCGCGCTTTGTTTAAAAAGTCGCTCTTCTTACATTGCACTCTGTTGGTAGGTAGTAACAGCTTTAACTTTGTTGGGGAATTCCACAACTTAAACCCACTGTGTATTTTTGTTTCACCCCAAGCTATGCTTACCCTAATTTTGTATTACTATGCCATCTACCGGTTCTTTCACTCAATAAAAAATAATTCCCACATAATAGTATTGCAATAGGCATTCTGAGTGAAATATTCAATGATGGAAGTTTTGTTTCATATCTAAAACAATATTAATATAAAATCTAAATAAGCATTTTTATAGAATAACTACTAACTGTACTACATGTACCACACCTTTTTCCTCGAATTAAAACTTGCTTGCAATACATAATAAATGGAAAATATAAACAATTGTAACTAACCCATAACAAAATATTAATATTATTCGGCACCACTACAAACGACATTTAGATTTAACCTCATATTTTATAGCTAATCACTAATCAGTTGTGCAAATATAACCTAAGTAATAAATCTTTACAAAATCTTGCAAATTCCTCTTTTGTATGTTGTACTTCCTGTAAATATGTTATCACGTCTTCATTTAGATTGACTTTTGTTATTGTTTAGATGGGAAACAAAACTCCTAATGTAGTGATAGCGAGACCGTTAAGGCAGTTTATGCATCAGCAATTATTAAACGTTTTGAAAAAACTCAAACCAAATCATTCGAGCTTTGTCAAGCAATGCAAATGCAAATTACAAATATGTTGTGTTCTGCAGTAAAATCTGTAATATCTGAACTATGTTTTAATAAAAACTGAATAATTGTAATAAATGTTATAAACTGTATAGCGTACGTAATAAAGACACTCATTTTATTTTCTACAGCTAACGTTGCAGAAAATATTGTCCATCACACTGTAGAAGAAACATTGTGTTATTTATACATAGTGTCCCAATTAGTTTGTATAATGCCCTTAATAAGTATTATTAAGTAAGTACTTATAAGTAATAAGTATAAAGTTTAGAATGTTTGTTCAATTATTTCATTTTACCAAAGTGATAATTTTACTCAATGGTTAACCTACAAAGTAAGTGAATTACATACACAGACTCTAATGTAAAAAATATTTATTTGTTGGCCATTGAGAATATTGTGCACCGTGAAAATATTTGTAACGCAATTTGAGATTAGATAACTCTGTTTACCCTTAACAGTTGGCATTAAACTTGGACAAAAACCATGGTACCTTAAACGCTGATGTAACTATCACGGTGTTTTTAGTACTTACTTAATCTTAGTTCAACAAATTTATTTTATAACGTAAACCCAAGTATCCAGAACAGTGTTGCCATCCGTACGTTAATTACCGTAAATGTACGATATTTTCAACGACAATACGGTATACGGTCCTGAAGGCATTACCGTACGCAAAAGTATGGTAATTTAATGAAAATTCTAATTTAAGTACAAATTTCATTATAAAACTTTAACATTGAATTAACTACGATGTAACTATATTTGCTGCGATCTATCGGAAAAAATACAATTAAATTACTGCTACAGGTAATTCTGTAGTGAATCATAAGAAAACATTTGTAAATTACTGGTAACGGTAAACGTTTTTCCCCGAAGCGGGTATTCCTTGAACAATAAGGAAACATAAACAATTAAAAAATGTTCTTCCCCGGGTTCTTTTCCAGGGGAAGTACCAGGTAAGTATGAAAATACCGTGAGATCAATAAAAACCCAACGTTATTTATTTAATTAATTGATTCCAGCAAAAGTCTTTAAAATTACATATTACAGTACTGTGAATTTAAAAGGTATCAGCAGTGTAGCATAAAATTTTCGTATTAAAATCTTATTTTCATAATGATACAAAGAGTGAACATGAGGAATGGAAATATTCATTTCAAACCTGTTTCATAGAATTCAACAGTGTTATCGGAATGAGGCTGCGAACTTCACTTATAACAGTTTCTATCAAACTGCCAAGATTATTGTGAATAATTTTAGAGAATTGAAAGGGTTGAAAGGAAAAAAGATCAGAAAGACCTGTGAAAAAAACTACAGAAGTTATTGATAATGTTAGCGATATCATGGAAGCAACTCCTAAGCCGATCTGAAAAATAAACTAAGAAATTGATTTTCTATACGGTACTTCGAACAATTTAAAAAAAGATTTCTGCATGTTTCCGTGCAAAACGTAAACGGTTCATCAACCATTACCACGTGATTTCCAACGTAGAACAAATTATTGTCACTTGTTCTTAAACAACATAAGTAATAATGACATATTAGATCTTACTTGGTTCAGCGATGAAGCCTAGTTTCCTCCTGGGTATTTTAACAGCCAAAATATGACAATATGGGAATACCGGTACATCCACAAAAGATCGGTTTCAAAAAGACGAATAGTTAGAAGTTTTTTGTATAAAATATGACTACCGATTATTATCTTCAAAATATCTTCGCCCTCTTTTTCAATGAACCTCATGATGATGAAATTAGGAGCGGTTACTTCCAGCAGGACAATGCCGCAGCACATACTGCTAAACGTGTCATACAATTTTTACAGGAATTTTATGATGATCGGTTAATTAGTAGATATTTGTTTCCACCAAAGTTAACCGATCTTACAGTTCCAGACTGGTTTCTACTATTTTATCTAAAAAATAATATTTTTAGTAATAAACTACAGAATCTAGAAGTATACAAAATGCCATTTCACAAAAGTTACATGAAGTTACCTTTGATACTCTGGCGAATGTATTTGAAAATCTTAACAGAAAAGTGCATCTAGGTTTAGAAAACAATGGTCAACATTTCCAACATATTTTGTAAAATCTTTTATTTACTTTCTTCTGTAAATACGTATGCAACAATTTTATTTCAAATAAACGTATTTATATAGCCCATAACTGCATAACCTTACTACATCGACCACAGGGACCACAAAACACTTGAGACGGCAATGTAACCCTGAATATAGCTAACTAAAAGTACAGACAAACACTGACAAAATAAAATGTTAATTTATACATTTCTATTAATTAATTAAATAAATAACCCAATAATATTTGAAATGTAAGCTGTCAATTATTAATGTATGACAGTTACAAATATTATAATGTTTACATCTTACATAATTACATATTAATCTAAACCAAATTTTAAAATTCCAATGGTGTCTTGGACTTGGGTTTGTATTGCTCTCACGGTACATGTATTTATGTATAGTTTCTATACTATACGTTAAGTAATTTATTTTCAATCATTTTTTAATTCGGCGGTTTACGTATTTAGATTTTGATTGTGCAGACTTTCTATGTACGGAAATTTTGTGTTAAATAGGTACTAAATACGGTAATTCTGCGCAGGAAATATATTTTTTTTTCTGGCAAAGTGCGCAACACTTATCAAGATAAAAATGGAGATGGCAGTGTTTGTTACGAGTATACTATATTTAACACGTTCACTTCATTAACATGAACAAATGACTGATTGATTATCTTGCTTAAAGTAAGGGACAGAAGGTATACAAAAATGTGCTGTTGTGAAAAGGTTGTCTTAGTGTCTGAATTATAAAGTAAATTTTCTAGTAATTATTTTACGTATATAATATATATTAGTTTTCTCACTATAGCAGTAGCTATTTACTTAATTCGGAATAATTTAGAATTGTTATAGCTCATCATTGTTACTCCATTTCGTACAAACCCGAAGCACAGCTGTACACAGACTAGAACATTTAGAAGCACCATCGACAATGATCATAGACAACACAGTTCCTTAGGAGAAACAACTATCATTAGCTAAAACGTATTACAACACTTATATTGGAAAGGATGGCAGGGGCGGTTTTATTTAAAATTATATTTGAATAGGTGACTACCTGCATACATATTTTCAAATCTACAGCTATAAAACAAATCTTTTAAAACATTCTATTACACTTCTTCGGTTTTCTGGCAGCCATTCTGAATAAATGAAGAATAATGGCCTGCAGGGCTACAAAATGCAGAATTAATGTACGACAGCGGGTATAAATATGGAGCTTTCAACTCTCCCGAGCATGCAATATGAGTTCAATAAGACTTTTATTCTCTATATGCGTTTTAGTTTATAATCTGTTTATATGTAACAATCTTTTTACTTATAGGATCAATATACTTACAGAAACAAGTATTTTGTAAAATGATAGGAAAACAAATTAAGAATTTTTAAATGCAGAGCACCAAATGCTATAGGGCCCAACTGCGGATGGGCCCAAAAAATTTAAAAATTATGATATATATTTATCGAAAATACAAATGGAATTACAAATAATTATTAATATTAATAATAATATAAATGTTATAATAAATTGATTTGTTGGAATTACTTTCCGTTTTTGTGTTTTAAAACCTTTTATAATCACAAAATACTGATCGTCGACCGACTGTGTGAAGCAGAGATGAATTAAGACTAAAAAATGAAATTCCCAAGACTCAGCTGCTGCCTGCTGGGGATTCCCCGCACTATAGAATCTCTCGTATGTCCAAGCCAACGACCGCAGTGCTCATTAAAAAGATAGATGTAGGTAGATCGTTCAGAGAGGTGGATATATTTCAGTGTGCAGTGAGCTTATATTATTATACATATAATATTATTTAGAATAATAATCATAATATCATTTTTTATAAGTAAGTCTGTATTATCACACTTCTATTATACGAAAATCAAAAATGATTGTACTCCATTGAGCTAAATACTTAGATATGCCTTTTACTAAAGTTCAACAGTTAATATTTTAATGTCCTATAATCGTTCGAGGTTAGTCCTCAAAAGGTGCAAACTAAAACCATTCTACGTGCATTTGTTCATACACGATTCATCTAGGGACTCTTTAACCAGCGGCCCCGATTCCTCAATATTCAATTGTCTTTTACAACTAAAATACCTAAGTCAGTAAAGATTGCATACCCATCTGACAATAGGAAGAACGCACAGCGTTTATTATTTGCCATATTATTAATATTCATATGACCGTGGTGTAGCCTAGTATCAAATATTTCCACCGTAATGGTAGCCGAGACCGACGGCTCTAACGTGCACTCCGAAGCACGGTGGGTCGCTGTTGCTTATACCACTAAACGGGTCGTCTATTATAATAATAACCCGAGACCGTTTGACAGGCACCATCAGCGATTGACTATACGGCAGACATTATGTAGTCGTGATGAATTGTTATACTAAAACAAGAATACCTATATAAAATAAATCTGAAAGAATATCGACGTATAGGCAGTGAACATGAATTTTCTGGTGATTCTCCTTCAAAGCCGAGGGAAAAGTATCGCCACCACACATGCTGATTACCAAAGTATGGATGTAACTCTGTTTAGTGATTGATTATCCACTTACTTCCCAATAAAACTGCCAAACTAGCAGAATTGCGATGAGCGGTTCTTCATACAAGTCTGGGAGTAATCACAATTCATATTCTCAGCAAAAACCGACGTATTTAGTTAAAGAAAAGTAGTGTATTTAATCCAAGTGAATGAAACAGATCATTAACGAAAATTAAACCAGCGAATATTATTAAATGAGACAATATTCAGAAAATTCCATTTACAATACAAAGTGGGCATTGAGTTTTACGCCTTATTATTGCGAGTTGTTCAGTTCCAGCAAATTAACATAAAGCCGCATGAAGCGAATGGCAAGAAAATATAGCAGTAATCCCAAGCTAAGTGATTCAGTATTTCTTTTGATTAAAGATTCTGTGTTGCAAATAAAGAAACATTGGAAAGCAGCCGTGGATCATAATAATACGCTCCTCTATATCCCTATGTTCTCATATAATGAACATCAATGCGGGTTCAGAAGCAGATTCAAATTTAAATTCAGTAGCGAAAGATGAATTTAATAGTCACAATTAACATTCATAGTTTAATAAACGTTAAAACAGTTATTCAGTAGTATTAAGGGTTCTTGTAATACACACATCCAAAAATTTTATGGATGTTTTTATAGACCACCAAAATATGAAATTGCTAGCTCAAAACAATTATTGATTTCAGAAAACCGAATTAACTGTTTTTTACAATACTATGTGTTTTCGTCTTTAGCTTCGATGGATAAGTGAATCCGTGCCCGAAAGAGTAGATTCTGTTTTGACAGCTGATTAATTATTGCTAGGGTACGCTAGGGCATTTATGTGATAACATATTGTAGCGTTAATAATGGATGGAAGTTAGAATGATTGAAATTGATTTACGATAGGTTCATGTGGCGGAAAGCTTAAAAACCGCTTCTACCTCATCTTCCAGGATTCGACTATGGATCTGCTTCGCCTTATCTTCTATCTTTAACGCGGCTTTCTGCGTATAATTTATGTTTTCAACTATATGCCAGCAGTTTTAGAATTTTATCGTTATTCATTCTTTTCATATGTTTTCCCACCTCTTGCCGCATTGATAAATCGCCATATACAGCTGATACTTCTAGTTCTTCTCTTATAGTATCATTTACTATTCCGCTTCTTCTGGTAAACCGCTTAACTGATTCTAGGAAGCTTAGGGGCGTTGCAAAGTATTATCAGCGGCTTCTAAAGTGTTTCTACAGCCACAGGAACAGCATTCGAGAAGAGAGCGAGACAGAGTACTACAACTCTTGTTCATGATCGCTACTTGTTCTTCGAGATTAAAGGCACTTTCGGCTTACAACGAAGCTGCCTTCACCGAGAAGTAGTAATTAGCGAAAAATAAGTTCGCTATTCTCTAGATTCGTTTATTAACGCGAATCAGTATGTCGAAAATATTCTTCAGCCTATGCGGTTACAGTTACTTGGAACAGTTGGTAGAATTGTTTTGTTATATAGAACAATTCTATATCAACAAAGTATTAAAGATCTATCATCACTAGCTCACTCACTACACTCAACCTCAAAGATCATGTGTGGAACATATTGCATATGAATTATGTAATGCTGTACACAACCTCAAACAATACCAATACAAGCTTAGCAGACAATGAACCTCATCCGTCAAAATAACAATGGCAACTTCATAGTATCCATGCTCAAGAGCTCAAAAACTTCTTCACTGAAATGTAGATGTGAAATGTTGGACATAAAAAATACTATTGCTGCTACACGACAATGTACTAGTGCATAAGTCAAGACTTGCAAATGCAGCTGTTGCTGATGGCTACTTCGAGGAAATTCAACATTCGCCACATAGTCCAGATGTGACACCCAGTGATTATTTTTTGTTTCCGAACCTCCAAAAACTATTAGGTGAGATAATTCATGGACAGTAGCGAACTTATAGCAGATAAACCAAATTAATATTTTTACAATGGATTAAAGTTGCTGTCAGGTCTTCCGTTTTCATGCCCTGGGTATGTTAAAACGGCACCTCGATATGAAAAACAATTAACTTTGAACAAATAACATTTTTGTTTCAAAAATTGATTTATTTTAAAATATTTCCATACTTTTTGAATGTGGAAATTACCTGTATCTCTACTAATTTATTTTTTACAACTTTCTTACTATCACATCATTAAAATAATGTTTGTAATGTTCTGATCTGTGTATAATATATTTAACTATACAATTTGGTAAAATACACTTTGTTACTAACGCATATACCTACACGTGGCAAAGTACAACAATAAACTTAAACTGAATTCTAAATACGAAGTGATATAAGTAGTATAATATTGTCTCACTCCCCTTCCTCAAATACACTATAGATTAAAATTATATTGTTTATATTTATCATATTATAAAATCAGTATGTACTGGTTATTGTCTCGTATTTAATTAATTAAGAAACAATTTATAACTGTAAAAATTATGTGGGTACTTTTAATCGGTTAACTTAAATAAGTACAAGAGCTGCAAAGTAATTATGCTTTCTGACCTAAGTGTTTCTAAAATTCGTCCACATTTCACCTGAATGCGTTAGAGTAAAGTGCAGTCACGCATTACTAATGATAAACCGGACCTCAGCGCATAAATTTTACACTAAGCTCTACCCGTGCTATACATATATTGAATTATACACTGTGATTTCGGTCTTATTGGAAATTTCTAAGGGAATTCCTGCTCATGGTTTAATAGACCCTACCCTCCGTGCCCAGCCGGTTGTTTAGTTCCTCTATTATCCTGCCATTACTGCTAATGGTGGCTCCTACCTATTTAAAACTGAACCTGTTTTATATCCGAGGATCTAATTTTCATTCCATTTGCTGCAATTAATTTCCTATCTACTATGCTGTATGTTTTATTTTTTCAGTATTAATTGCATGCTAATTTTGTATTTGAGCGAATACGAAATGACGTAAAATACAATCTAACTCCGATATAGTAAACACCCATTTAATGATTTTTCTACATAAAGATATTCTTGCGAAGGTCTTGATCTTCAGATTCAATTACATTTAAAAATACCTCTAAATTATGATGTTAAGCTGCCATATTGTGATGCTTTTCGTTTAAACTTATACCATATTGGACAGGTATAGAGATAAAATTTGGAGCGGAATTTTTCAAACAGACTTTTATGGTCTTAGTTAAGCATGACGATAAATTAGTAATCGA
Source organism: Limonius californicus (assembly GCA_014611495.1). Taxonomy (NCBI): domain Eukaryota; kingdom Metazoa; phylum Arthropoda; class Insecta; order Coleoptera; family Elateridae; genus Limonius; species Limonius californicus. The sequence continues at coordinate 11,328 of JABXWE010016139.1, read as the reverse complement.
ATTATAAAATGTCCACAAATTTCCTAAAATTTCTTATTAGCTTTGTGCAGTTAATGAGGAAGATTCTAAACTTGCAATCGTATAATCTAAATTAAATTAAAAAATAAACAAGAATATTTCTGAAAATTCTTAAATTGTAATTTAAGAATTTTCAGAAAGAATAATTATTCTTTTAGGCAAGTCACACATATAAGAAACATAAAACAAGAAATACGAAAGCTAAAACATGAAATATGAAACAAGAAACTTTTTTAAAGTGACACACGAACTGAAGAAATAATAGTAACATTCGTTTCATTTGACAATAGACGCCGACGATAGTTCGAATTACGCAGTGGTTGCTGTTGTAAAGACACTTTTGATAACAAAAAAGAAAAAGAAACGACGTTACTGGTGCATCCGTATAATAAAATGAATCTTAAATATAGTTCCTACGTAGTGCCCGAAGAACTAAATTATCATCCCGACAAATTTAAATCATATTTTAGAATTTCGTTGCAAACATTGACGAGGTTAGTTTCCATTGTTGGATCTCACATAACCACGAAGAATACAAACTTCCGACAAGCTTTAACAGTTGAATAAAGGTTGCTTATAACATTAAGGTAAGCAAAAATTTATTTAGTTGATAATATAACTTTCATTTGAATTAAGGTTACAAAATGTAAAATAATATTAAAAATTTAATCCAAAATCTTTAACAAAACAGAACAAAAATGCCTTAACAAGGTTAGCGTATTCTTTTCCATTCACAGTACAAAATGTCATCATGTCATGGAGGCCCCAAGGTAACAAAGTAGATGAAAGCCGCAGATGATGTAAAGAGAGTGGCAGGCTGCGACTGGAAGAGGAAGAAAACAACAGAGAAGAATGGAACAACTTAAGGGAGGCTGTAACGTAGTTCCCTTTTGCTTATTGGGCCACTCGTTAAATTACTTATATTGCTCGGGTAAGCTCGTGAGATGTCCAGAGATCAGTAATAACAGCTTGTAAATAACAATAGGTTTATTAATAAATGTTCCGAAATAAATATAATCTGTTTGTACAAAAATAAAATGAAATTCTGTATAAAGCAAATAAACGAAAATCCTGGGTACGGCCCCGTGCCCTGCTTTGGTAGCTCCAACAGACTCGGGGACGTTGTAGCTACTCTCCAAGAAGCGGACGCTGATTGGTTGCCGTCCGTGTGCGTGTTCCGTGTTGTTCGTAGGTGGCAAGATGTCTGCCACCGCTGCTCTAATTAAAGTGACAGAAAAATACACGATTATATTTGATTGTGAATTCGCGAATGTGCAAGTTCTCTGGTAAATAATTCAGATTGGTGATTGTGAATAAAGATTCTCGCAGTGTATGCCGACTTTACGAAAATATACATGAATTTCAGAAATAAAATTCCCAATGATCGCTTCGCGTCGAGCTCCTCTGGGTTCCTTCGACCTAGGCAGTTCTGCATAAACAATCGGTAGGTATTACTCTCAATTTTACGTTAATAACGATTTCAAACAGGAAATAATTTATACTAGCTTTCCTGGAATTGCAAAATTCAAACTACGCGTTTGTCACAGTGTATTTGGTTCGAATTCTGTTTAACCTGGCTTCGCTTTTTAATAAATCTTAATCGGACGGGACTCTGAATTCTACAGTGGAAAATTATCGGGCACAGTGTTAAACAAATCTTATTTCGCCGGCCAAAAGTTTCTCTGGTCGTTACGTAAATAAAATATGGGACAAATCTCTCACACAGACTTTCACAAAAAGATTCTCTGCGTCTGAAGGCTGTGTATCGTTCTGGGGTATCCGAAATTGCTCCGGTTCGTCCAAGTATACAGGATACTCATATTAAAATTTGACGGATCGTGAAAGTTCCTCCACGCTCACGGCAAACTTTATACAGGGGGGTTCAACTGGTAATAGAAAAGATTACAACGTTTCTACGTCACCAATTCGAACACTGGTTTAAAACGTTATAATAATTTACTGGCAGAACTCTTTATCGCCGTGGGAGAATTCAAACACTCCCCCGTCCAGCGATACAAAGGTCTCCAACACGGAAATCGGTCGGTCAGTTACAAACAATATTAAAACAGCTAAGCAGGTTCTAGGATAAATAATTACCAACTTCACTGCGAATCAAATGTAATGCGAATCCAAAAGATCCTTTGCCGGTCGGTCGGCTCGATTAAACTTTCACGGCGGCTGCCTACGGTCGAGGGCCCGTAGATCGCTCGGCGTCGGAGTCTCGAACTGGAAATATAAAAATTGTTAAACGGTTAATGCAACACCGGCGAACACTGGAAAATTAATTCACTCGCAGGTATGGTACGGAATTAATTAAACTGGACTGTATTCACTTGGTTAATTTTACAGGATCGGAATATTTAACTGGGATCTTTTAAGAACAATTCTTAAAGGAAAAAGAACGACTGTATATTTCTGACTTTTGAATCAATCAAGAGCCGGAAATACGAGTCAAAAAGTTATTTCAAATTGGCCGCGCTGAGGTTTTATACTGGCCATTTCGGGGTAGTCGGACATGCTCGTATTCCCACTCCAACGGGAAAGGAACGTTTGCTTCTGGCGAATTCTCGGATGAGGACGGTGACAGATGTTTGTTGTTCAGCATTCTTATCTTCTGAACGCCACAATGTGGAGTTTTTGAGATTGCTAATTACTCAGCAATTTAATTCAATCTTCACATTTTTACCCCGTTACAAGGCTTATATCCGACAATGGATGATATAAGCTGCAAAAGAAGAATGAGAAAATGTCATCACTGAATTGCCGTCATGAGATGATATTGATACTGCAGAAGAATACTGTGATGACACAGAGCCGTGTACAGTACCTCGTACGGTATATTCATGTAAAATTTCGTCATAAAGAACAAGAATTCGTTGTTTAATGCGCCTTTTTTGAATATCGCTTAGGTTTTTTAAAATCAGGTAATAAGCTTTTCAGGAAAAGTAAGTTACTGTCTCCTTCGTCAAATGATTCCTTCATTTTGTGTTTGCATTATACTTGTGGCTCAAAGCAGTCAAATACTGTGTAACTGCGTTTTCCCCACTTTCAGTATTTTGAATTTTTCGTTTCTTGAAAATGGTCCTTTGAGGACTTTCTTTGGACACATTAGTTGACGTGGAATGAAGTGTATGATTTTCCAAAAAGCCAAAAGTGAGTAGTTCATTGACTTTTTCACTTTCGTGATATGTTTCTTCAATATTCTTGTGCGGAATATGTGAAGAATTTACACTTTCTTCATCGTTCATAATATTGTGACTGTCTTTTATTTGAGAGATATTCTCACATTTATTATCTTCATCGGAGTCTGCAGTTCCAGTTTGACGTCGAACTTTTGTGTATAGTATTAAAAATTACATTTCATTTTCTTAATGGAATGGTATTTTTTATTTTTTCCAGAACTACCGATCGATTTCTTATATTCTTTTACATGTCTAAGGAGAATAATTCGCAATATCATCCACCTTTTTTAAATTCATCAACTGAAATTAAATAAATAAAATTGTAACAATAATAATAAACCCATTATTATGCAAAATACGTTTTTAAACAAAACGTGAACCCAAAATGCAGTATTTGCCAGAGATTTGATGAGAAAATCGAACGCATTTTCTCTTGACGCCCACAACTTGCAATAAATGATTATACGAATATCAGCAAACACGACCGTGTAGGAACAATGCTCCACCATAGTATCAGCAGAGAGATTAGTGCCGATGTCCCGGAAAAGAGGTACAATACTTTGGAACTTTGGCTATTAACACTGACCGGATAGTAATAGCTACCCGCCCAGATGTAGTAATTAAGTACGTGAACAACAAAAAGTGTTATCTGATAAGTGCGTCCATTCCCGGCGACAGAACTGTGGTCAACAAGGAGGTTGAAAAAATATTAAAATACCGAGATTTGGCCTTTGAAATAAACAGAACAGGGTATGAAGACTAAAATAATACCAGTCATTATAGGGGCAACAGAAAACGTGACCAGAACGTTGTCCAAATATCTGAAAGAATTACCAAGGGAACATCGACTGGTTGAATTACAAAAACGTCAATATTGGTAACCGGCCACATCTTAAGGAAGGTGTTATAATAACTTACCATTTTGGGTAAGTGAGTCTTGATCGAGCTGCCTCGAAAGAGTGTCGTACGCCGCTCGTAACTGTTAAACTAAATTTTCCGTCCACGTGTCCTCAAATTTCACATTCTTGGTGATTTTGAATCGCGGCTTTCTAGCCAGATATGACGAATGCGGAATCTGTGACTGCCGTTTTGGGGCTACTAGTGTAAGAAACTCGTGGCTCTTGGAGTCGAGTTTTTTTAGTGAGATAGATTGTGTGATCTCGGAGCCCTGAGGCCTCATATTCTCCGTTGTGGAGGTTTTACATTGGGGATTACGTTACTACAGTAGCCGCGTACGTCGAAAGGTCCGAAGTCAGAGTTACCGCTACTATCTCCATATCCATTTCCAAATTCTGAAGTGAATGGTATCACTGACGTCAGTCTACATCTGTTGGCCGTTCCGGGTACAAAATTTTCCATTTGATCGCGCAGCTTTGTCGGAGCGGATCCCCTCTTCTAACTGACGCTCCTGACTGGTTGTCTGCGTGCGGCGGCGGAGAGCAACCTGGTGGAGGTTGTGGCTGTCATCCTCGAAGGAAGCACCCGGAAGGTCGGAGTAAGTGACTGCTGTTCAATCTACTTTGAGTTTGGTTAATGGTGAGAAGCTGCTACTACAGGTAGCTTACCAAGATTGTGATATATGTAATTTGTGCAGTTGTGTTTATGATTGTCAATATTCAAAGCTATATACTGGTAGCATTCACCTTTGCTGTTGATTTATAATATTTTATATGTCACAGTTCACTTCTACTACCATTACCGGTATCATCATTTCACATTGTATCAAGATTGTTATTTATGCTGTTGTATGGGGAATTCGGGTGGGTTTATCTTGAATATATGATATATAATTACCGATGCCTATTTGTGTGTTTTATTCTTATTAAAAGAACAGTCTGGACCCAACGAGAATTTGGTGGTGTGTCTCGTTGGGATTTTGTTATCTGCCTAGTAGCAGAGTGAACTACTTGGCGCCATGCACATTACTCTTCGAGGACTCACGACCTTCTCCACTGGTCAGCTAGCCGCTACTACACCTGGGTAAGTCCAGGCCCACATATAGTGTTCGGCGATTTTAAACCGTAACAGCAGGTGATATTTACCTTGAGCACTTCCAAGTTTTAACAATTCACACAACCGTAGGCTGTTATGTGCTTAAGAAACGGATAAGTAGACGAAATACAGTAGAAGCCATTCATACTTATACAATCCCAGTTGTAACCTATGGTTTTGGTACACCTCAATGGAACAGAATTTGAAGAACCTAATCGAGTATCGAAAATTGTCTTCAATAAACATAGAGTGCATCATGTGCATTAATCAACGCAAAGATTCACACTACCACGTAATGAAGGAGGGCGAGAAGTGGTAGGTATCAAAGCTGCATGGCATCAGGAAATTAAAAATATGCGTCAATATTTCTATTCGAAGGAAATTCACAGCAATCTCCACGCTAATATCATTGCAGCAGATAACAAGTATACACCATTAAATCTAACTAGCAAGGCTGGTCATATAGAAAGTAAATGTGCTACAAAATTTTAGAAAATGCAAAACTGGACAAGTAAAGAATTACACGGAAAACATGCGTACCAACTTCATAATCCAGAAATAGATAAGAAGGATCGAACATGTGGCTGCCCTCCAAATGTGGTGTTGTCTCAGAAACCGGAGGCTTTATATTTAGTAACCAAAATCGGGTAGTCAATACAAGGAATTATTAAAAATATACAGGGTGTATCAGAAACAGGTACAAATATTAAATCCGATGGTAGATTACAATATACCTATACAAACTAGAAAAAACATTTCTTTGGCAATGGGACCCTTAAGACATGAGAAATAATAATTGAAAATTTGACCCAAAATTGTTTGAGTGCCGCAGGATAATAACAAAAATTTGAGTTCAAAGGCATATTATGCAAAGGAGAGTAAGATAGAAGTGCAAAAAAATTTCTTGTCACCTGCCACAAACCAATACTATTAAGTAGGTCAGTAATTTCTATTCAGTCTGTTGTTGTTATCACAAGCCATACAAGTTTGTACGTGTTTGCCACTTTGGATTTACTTTATAATTAGGTAATAACCTTCTACAGCTTAAATGCATTTTCTATGTATCATCAGCAGTTCTCAAACAAAATTTTATTTTATTTTTTAATTCAAAAAAATAAACCTAATGATTTTTGAAAAATGAATAGTACCATTGAATTCTACTTGAGCCAATCTATTACTGGTTTAACTATTTGTACCTATTTCTGATACACCCTGTATAATCGAAGATAATATTCCTCCTGACAAGTGCAGACAATGTAACACAACAATAGAAACAATAATTGATCACATTATACGCAGCTGCCCCGTTTTACATCCAACTGATTATACATACAGACATGATAACGTAGGGAATATTATACACCAGGATAGCACGCAAAACTTAAGGGGATCCTAATCCGGTCTGGGACTACAAATTAAAGCGTCCCCCAGACCAACGCGGAAATTCCGCATAGTCAGCGGATATTCGCGCCGCTTAAAATTCGCATCATATTGTTTACACGGCGACAAATCTACATGTTCAGACCTGCGCGAATTTTACCGCTTAGACTGCGATTTTAACAGCGTTTTTATTCGCAGCGGATGTTGATTCGCGATCGGACGCGTTTTTCTCAGGTTTCGCAGCTGTAGCAAGATGGCAAAAATGGAAAAAATCATTGAAATGGTACGAAATTATCCCATATTATACGATCTTTCTCATGAAGGTTACAAAAATATTAGGAAAAAGGATAAAATTTGGACTGAAATAGGAAAAGAATTAGGCGAAAATGGTAAGTAAATAAGTATTCAATATTTTAGACATTATACAGTGTGTAAAATAGTCCAGTCAGTATGTCGCAAAAAAGGGGGGGGGGCTTGCAAAAAATGCCAACTTTCTGAAAATTTGGTGGGTTCTTTCTAACCCCCTCGGCGTGCTAAATTGAAAAATTATTTCACATTATTATGGGCCTGAGTTAAAATAATCAACAAATTTTTCTCGGGTAGAAAATGCCAATCTTGCTGCTCTCCTTGGATCATTTTCAAAATTAGCAAAAGCACCAAGTTCAGGTTCTGGTGGGTCTAGAAGTTCGAAAAATTCATTTTCAAATGTTTTTGTTCGTAAAAAATTATGCAGTATACATGCAGTTTTCACAACTAAAATGGTAGTATCAACTTTTGTTTCTATTGGTCTATAGAATATACGCCACTTTTGTGCTAATATACCAAAAGCGTTTTCTACTACTCTTCTCGCTCTACATAGACGTACATTATAATTTTCCTTGCGAATATCTGTCTTACTTTGCTTGTATGGAAAAGGCCTCAATAAAAATGGTTTTAGAGCAAAAGCCTCGTCTCCAATTATGACATGAGGACAAGGTTCATTTTGTCCTGGGAGATTTTGTGATTCTGGGACATCCATTAAATTTGCTTCAAATTTTCTTCCCATGTTGGAAGCTTCAAAAATTCCCCCATCACTATTTTTACCAAAGCCGCCAATATCAACGCAGAGAAACTTATAATCCGGGCCAACAATGGCCATAAGTACTATTGAAAATTTGTGTAAATAGCACCAATAATTAGATCCAGTTTTATCTGGGCACTTAATAGTAACGTGCTTCCCATCTATACTGCCAATGCAATTGGGGAATTGCCATGAATTTCTAAAGCCTTCCTCAGATTTTTTCCATATTTCTGTTGTGGGTTGGGGCAAATATGTATTTTCCAGATTTCTACATATAGCTTCACAAACCTCTGTAATTATTGCACTTACTGTCGAAAATCCAACTCTAAAACTATGACCAATTGTGTAGAATGTATCACCTGTAGCCAGATATCTGAAAAAAAAATTGTTTTAGGGGAGGAGATGAAAAAGAAATGGAAAAATTTGCGTGATACATATGCGAAGCATATAAGAAGCACCAAAACAAAAACGGGACAAGCGGCAACTAACACAAAAAAGTGGATATGGACAGATCAAATGGAATCATTCCGACCATTTTTAAATTTTGCCAAAACTTCATCCAATGTTCGTGATATTGGTTCCACAAATGGTAAGAATGGCAAGAATCTGCAGCAGAGGCAAATATGGAGTCCGTTGAAAACGTAGATTTTGAGCAATCTCAAACTGAACAACACAGTTTTTCTTCTTTAGATTTACAAGAGACACACTTAGATAATTCTCAAAATGCTAGTACGGATAACATTCAATCAATAACCTCAGCATTCACACCAACATCAAATGCTGCTGTTCCTCATGTTACTCCTATGAAAACTCCAATTAAACCTAAAGTAAATAGAAAACGTAATTGCCAGCCATCGTCTTCTGTATCCGAAATGATAAAATACTTCGAAACCAAAAAAAGAATTGAGTATGATGCAACTGATCAACTTTTTTTGGCTCACGCACGTACTGTTAAATCTTTCTCTGCTAGGATACAAATTGAAACGAAAATGAAAATCGCACAGCTCATCATGCAACAAGAACTCCTTCATTTGGAGGAAACCTCATCAAACCTTTATCAACCTAGATCTGAGAGTGCAAATAGTGCAAATACGTATCCAAATATTTCTTCTGTCGACATTTCAGCTTCATCCGTTGGTTCTCCTTACGATTGTGCTGCATCCTCTCCACAGACGGAAAGCTCTCAGTACTGCCAAACAAACTGTGGAAATACTTATGCTACATTGTCCAACAACACCTTTGACAGCGGATCCCAACCCTCTCCAGAAGCGTCACTGTCTAACTTTATTACGGCATTCGATCCATACAATAAATAAGATATTTAATAATTAATAAATTTATGTTTGACAAATATTTTAATGGAATACCTGTTTTATTTACCTAAATGATACGTACATGATTTTATATGACTAATGATGTTGTGGTTGCCTTTTTAGTTTATTTTTGTAGTAATATGTACTAGATACTAATAAATGAATAAAAAATGTGTAATTTTGTTACCTTAATGTTATAGCTAGCCGTTCGTCAGGCGAAATAGCTTCTCGATAATTTGTATCAGATTTTAGAATATCTTGCGCTATAAGGTTTAAGAGTTCATTGAAACACTCCATAGTCATTCTAAAATAAACATAAAACCGTTTCTCGTCTTTTCGTAGTTGTGGCATCAATGTGTGAAATTCTCCATATTGATATCTTTCTTGATTAATCTCGTGAACCCATTTTCTTTTTTTCCTAAAATTATAAATATATTTTATATCATGAAATAATAATAATAATACGAATAATTACTTACGTTAAATTTTCTTCTTCCAGTGCAAGCAACAAAAGTGCTTCTTCTTCATCCGACGATGAATACATTTTCTCTTTTGTTAACAGCTGATGTTCGTAATTCTACCTGACAATGAGACGAAATCTTGTGCGATTTATTTCGCTACGGTGTGAAGAATACTCCGGATTCCGCCGCGAATTTCGCTGCGAATTTTCCGTCGCGGATTCGCTGCGAACATTTCGCGTTGGTCTGGGGGATCCTTAAATATAACTTTTTACCTAGGCAAACTATTACAGTATTTTCCTTGTCGATCTCTAGACTTAGGGCCACCTACCTGAACAGTAGTTGTTTGAATTTCGAAAGTAAGGACGTGTTCGACCGTGATCCGATAAAGCACAATACTAGGGAAAAGCGAGAGTTAGGAAGTCATCGCCCGGCCAACTACGGCGATGCACATACCGAGAATCTACATACAGGGTATTAGTAGTCGAAGATTATGATATCAACGATCTCCGACGCCGCTGACGCAATGGCAGACGAACAAGAAAAAACTAAAATTAGAATAGCAACCCCAAATGAAATTACCTTATATAATGCATGGCAAGAAGAGAAAAACGTAAGAATTTAATTGCAACAAAATGTTTACCTATTACAGCAGCAACTAGCAGAAATGCAAGCAGCAATAAATAAAGGAAATGAACAGAAATTGGTCCCAAGTGCACAGTTGACACAATCACCAATATCAAGGAAAAGCATATTACACAGATGAAGAAGAATGCATCAGAGAAACGGAATGGGTGACAAAGGGAAAGAAAAGGAACAGAAGAAAAAAAATGACTACATCGTCAGAAACGTCACAGCAAGACCCAAAAAAATACCGAAATCACAGCAAACTAAAATCAGAAAAGTTTACATTTCAAGCAGTTATGATGACTAACGAACAAGTGAAAATAAACATAGAGTCTGCGGAAGAATATAGACGACTTACTAACTTAGTAAATGAAAGAAAGCACTTCTGGCACTCATACGAAAATAAACTAACAAGAAACATAAAAGTCATGACAAGGAAACTACATCCGTCATACGATCCAGAAAACATTATAGAAGATTTATATCGCAAAAAAAATAAAAGAATAGAGGCCGTTAATATCCAGCAGAGAAAAGAGAAGAAACCTCTTCTGGTATTTATGCTAAGCTTTAGAAATAAACAAAACATTAAAAAATGTATAAGATGAAAAGGATACTAGGCATGCAGGTTGAAATTGAACATCTAAAGAATCAAAACTAGTATCTCAATGTAATAAATGCCAAACTTATGGACACGTCCAAAAATTCTGCAACAGAAAATCAAGATGCGTGAAATGTGCTAGAAGACACCACACAAAAGAATACAAAATGAATGACAACAGCAAACCAAAATGTGCCAATTGTGGCGAAGCCCACCCAACCGCTTACAGAGAATGCGAAGTAGCCAAAAGGATGCGAAAGAGAAGAAACAAAACAACTAACACCAACCAAAATAACACAAAAGAAAGGAAGACAGAAAATAGATCATTGTATAGACGGGACTCAAAAGCATGCTGGGCTACCAAATAATAAAGAAAAGGAGGAAATTTCACAGAAACCATAAGTTTCGACAAACCTGTTACTACAAAACCTAGTGTCAAAACTTGAATAACGGGAAAAAAAGTTCTAGCAGCAAGAAAAAATATTAAAATCAACCTCCGAAAAATTAATAAAACTTAAAGGAAATAGTAGTACAGCTACTGCTTCAAATAAACAATAATGGACTTTGGGGCTACGCCAACAAAACTGATATCAACCAAACACAAAATTTCCAGAACAAAGTGCTGAGGAGTATCGTAAATGCACCCAGGCACTCTAGAAACAATGATATCCACAGGGATCTAGGAATAAGAGCCGTGACA
>JABXWE010016138.1:0-16896 GCA_014611495.1 Limonius californicus | reverse complement strand
GCCTTTATAATGATACCACACAAGTTAAATTATGCTAAATACTATATTATATAATTCTTCCATTTGACAGATTTGATAGCAAATTTATAACAGCTACGAGCATCAATATACTAAACAAAACTCATTATAAAATCACAATGTTTAATTTGCAATGATTAAGAATGTAGTTAGAAACAAACTAAGACTTGTACACAGAAATTTAATTTAGAATTATTTCAAGATATTAGACAAGATTTATGACGCAATCGTGTACAATTTTGGGAAGTCTAATTTCAAGGTTAAACGTTTAAATAACCGATTTATTTTTCGCTAAGTACTGTTCAACAATAGTAGCAATAGATTTGTGCACTATATTAAAAATGTATCCTTTAACATATTATATTATATCGAACTAACTTCAATAAGTAGCATCGAAGCAGTTCTATAGGTATGAGAAAGTAAAACTGATGCATGAGCATGCTATCATGTTGAGCCACTTTACTCGAAGTTTCTAACGCCCTGGGGCGAAAGATAAAACTGCACTTACAGGAAGAATTGCAGCGTAGAAAGTCGGGATTGCAGGCTTTCTATAGTTAATTGATTACACGACAAAGGGACAGTCGAGAATGTATTAGTATGAGGAAACAGTTTGACTCTATACACAGTGTTTCAAAAGTATGGTAATAGCAGTTCTACCGTTTTACCAAGTAGCCCTATGAAAAAATAATGAATAGACGTTGTTTGTAATAGTTAGGTCTATGAAGACGATGAAAAGAGTAAAAGTGAAATGTCTTTTAACTTCTCTAGTAGACGATTCCGCAATTCCGCGATTCACCCAATAATGTAGTCACAGGGAAAAATAAATACTAGACAACTACATCACAAAAACAAAGAGGACGCTTTATTAAAAAACGATATTAGGATTCGTGCTCTACCAACACTAATTATCCAATCTGCGTATGACCAAATCCACTAAGTTTTGTTTATCACATCTGCATAAGCAAAAAGCAGCGCGAACTTCCTCGCGTTTGTGCCACGTATCAATCTCGCCGGAGAAGGTCAAATATTTTATCAAGTTTGGGGATTACTTCAATTAATTAGTGGTAATGCTGTAGAATTTGAAGGCCGCAGATTTGCGAGTCGTGGGGAAATATATTTTTCCTGTATCCTCCAGAGGTCGTTAGGTTTCGGACAAGCCTCAAAGCACCGGACAAGCCCCAAAGCCCTCGAAGTAAGTTAGCCTCCCTGGAGAGGATAATTAAACTAAGGCTTAGTTTGTACAACTCAAAATAAGCATTTGTTGCATGCTCGTCCGACATTAATCATGCCGTAGAAAAGTGGAAATAACCTACATTGTTTTAATATTGAATATAATTACCTACTTGCTTGCTAAATAAATGTCAAGTAAATTGAAAATAATAACTGCTCGAATAATATTTCTTTTGTGTTTGAAAAAATTAGCATGTGTGAATCCTAATAATAAAGCGATGGCATTACATTCCTAACATACTATACTGACGTATATATCATTATTTTATTCTCGCCTTTGGATGTTTTTAAACAGTTTAACTTTAACAATTTTCCTACTTATTTACGTAATTCCGTCTTCTAAATGCTTACGTCATATCTATGTGCAAATTGTAATAATCAACGTTTAGTATTAATTATTCGTTTATTAGATCCTTTACGTAAATACTATTTATAATAGTAACACTCAGTAAAGTCCTTAGTATTATTTAAACAATTACTACATATATGCCTGATAATATAATTAAAATCAGTAGATGAAAATTTTACCGCTAGAAGTAGTAGTAAGAGGAGGGAGTAAGGCTAAAAAATGTACCGAACGGAATATTACCTTACATCTTGGCAGAAATATTATTTTTGAGATGTAGAAGGCCTATCTAATAACATATCATAGCAACAATTGAAAATGTTGATACAGCGACAGTTTAAAAATGGCAACTTTACTAGATCACTGCATCAGGGTAGAGCAACGTTCTGTTATTCGTTTCTTGCACAGTGGAGGATTGAAACCCATTGATATCCATCTAGCTACAGTATGGAAATTCCTGTTTGTCACTCCAACAAGTGTATCAATGGAGCAACAAGTTCAAAGACGGACTGATTTCCGATTTCCGAACTGGTCAAGCAAACTGTGTTGTGACGCCTGAATCGATTGCGGCAGTTGTCTTGGTGAAAGAAAATCTTCGGGTTATCCTTGATGAAATGGTTGAAGCGTTGAATATGAGCCATGGTTCTTTACATTACATTATGGACGGCTTCCTCCAGTTCCATAAACTGCCAGCAAGGTGGGTTGTAAAGCAATTGCCTCCAGAATCAAAACAACAACGTGTTGATGCTTGCAAAGAAGTTTTGCGACTATATGAAGCAAACGGAGATGCCTTTCTGGCAAGGACTGTGACTGGGTGTACTATTATTAACCCAAAACCAAGAGAGCAAGGAAAGAATGCCGGAACACCTCTTCGCCAATACCCAAAAAATGTCGCACACAGCTATCGGTAGGAAAGGTTATACTGACCCTTTTTTTGGGATGAAGGAGAGATAATTTTAGAAGACTACATGTCTAATGGGGTTACTGTTACTCCGAACTCCTAAATCACCGTCTCAACCTTGCTATCAGACCCAAAAGGCGCAGATTTCCAAGTTCCGGCTTTCTATTGCAGCAAGTAAACGTGCGGCTTCATACTGGACGTTCAAAGGTGGCAACAATCCAAGATTTGAAGTTTTAGTGTCTACCACATCCTCCACATTCCCCTGACGTCGCCCCAAGCGATTAACATGCCGTCGGTCCACTTAAACAAGCATTAGGTTGGAAGAAATTTCAAAGCAGTGATAAAGTACACGAGTGGCTGTGCACGCGACCAAAATAACTTTTTTCTTCGAGTATTCAAACGCTACCAAAACGGCGACGGACGTGTACAGAACGTAATGGGGACTACGTCGAAAAAGGACATACTTGTTTTTGACATTGCTTCAGTAAATTTTGTTTAACAATGTTTTCAAGGTGTTCGTTTGTCTCTGCCTCGAAATAGGAAGAGGTGGAATGTGGAAGCATATCATAAAAAAATGAAAGAGGCAACAACAAAGAACAGTAAAACATACTGGGAGAAAGAAGATGGCAAGGGAAAAGTAAAAGAAAATGGAAATTACCGAAAGGAAGGGAAAAATATGGAGGAAAAAGAAAAAGAGACGAATAGAGTAATGCAGAATTATACACTCATATTTGTCAGTAGAGCTATTCTTCTAAACGTTGTGGTTAAAATGCTATCCGCCTTGTCTAATAAATATGTTTCTGCTTATTGCCTTTCCAAGAACTGGGATTTGTTCGCCGCCAAGAGGTACTGTTGGGTAGGATCGAAAATTAAGGCAGTCAGTAAGTAGGAATGCGGATTCTCAGACGGATTAAGTTCACGTGTTCGGTATAAGTGAATAAAAAAATGTGTGTTGATCAATTGTTGAATGCAAAGAAGTGGTGGATCCCATATATTTGCTATCTGTAAGGTGGTGTAGATGAGCTTTGTACTGTAATAGCTGTTGTATAAAGCTGTAGATACTGTTCTTGTTCTGATGATGTACTACTGTGAGTGTTTGTAATTATTGTGTTACTATGATTCGAGACTGGATTGATTAGACCTCAAAATGAACATGACAGAAACTAATATTTTGACAAATCTCGAATTAAGCGAGAATCTGAAGGTTGAAGACGAAGATGTCGAAAATGTAGAAAGTTACAAGTACCTGGGACACGAAGTAAGGATTAGAAAGGATAATCAAACGCACGAAATGCAGAGGCGTGTAAGATTAGGCCGGGTAAGTTTTGGCAAGTTACGAAATGTACTGAAAAGTACACACCTATATGTTTAAAGCAGAAAGTGTATGAACACTGTGTGGTACCTGTGATGGCTTAAGCATCCGAAACTTTAACACTAATAAAGAAAACTGCAAAGAAAATAAGGGTTTCAGAAAGAGCTAAGAAGACAGCGATTCTTGGTATATCAATTAATGGATACTATTACTACTACCACCACTAATGGATATTAATGGATACGACAAAAAACAAATTCAGGATATAGTTACAAAAATAGCTAGATTAAAATGGAACTGACAGGATATGTGGTGAGAACAAAGGATAACAGATCGATCAAGATAATACTGAAGTGGAGGCCTAGAGAATCAACAAGAAGCGGCGGGTTGGTGATCCGGCGTGGTCATTCGACCTAACCTCGACTTTCGTCGTTTGGTAATCACAATGATATGGGGAAACCCATTGCCCGAGGATAACACTCGATTGCCCAATATCCGTTATAGATTAGGTGCATCATCCTATATCTACTAAAGCCGGTCCTGTCAAGGTCAATCTCCTATCAGAAACGATCCTGTCGTAACGGCAAAGGCGAGCTAGTAGATGCTACGTAGGACTCTACGAGGGGACACCCAACCCCCTCTAAGTAGAAATGTAAAAACTGCAATGCTAATATACTAATGTATTGTTTCCTTGGGTTCCATGCTTTGTTGGTGTTTGTAGAAATGGGGCTTGACTGCTTGTGTGTTTACTTTACGAGTGCACGGCGTACGTATCTGGGGCTGTAAGATCCCGAGGTCCCAAGAATTTAGCAGTGATGAATACATATAATCCATTTTCAGACCGCTTCAGTTAAGTGTTGAGGTATTTATTACTGTTAGTTTGTAAAAATTGCCACAGCCCGTCCCGGAGCGAAAAGGCCTTTCCTACAGTAAGTACCGGGTGTCACAGTTAAAATACACGAAATTAGGAAATAATACTTTAAGGATTTTTTACGCTAGTTTGGGGAATACCAGATCCTATGACCTTTCTCAATTCGTGAACAAAAATCCACCAACTGTTTGTTTCAATTTGTCAGAGAAAAGGTTACTTCCGTGGTGACTAGCACACCCAGGACAGAAATGTATGGTTCTTCTGCTCACGAATATACAGCACCTGATTCTACTTAGGCTGTGTCCTTGCGGAACGAAATTAATAATCAATTTGTATGCAAATATTTCTGCTACTAAGAAATTTGCGTCAGTAGTTTCGTTACATAACATTTAAAATTTAAAGAAAAATTAAAATTATAAACGAATGTAACACTAATGTGGCAAGATCTGCTTATAAAATGTAACCAACAGAGTCATTTGGTTTTCTGATGGATCGAATTGAAAGTATACTATTGTATAAATCTACTTTGGCGACCATGTTAACTAATTTTTGGCGCTTTAGTTTCGCTGTAAAACAGCAAAATTCGTAATTGTAGTTATTTATGTTTAACTTACTAATGATTTTCAGTGAAACGTAGAAAGCAGGCCATAACGTCGAATAATCATTACATCGAAATACCTCAACGTCGAAGACGGCAATATCGAATCAAGAAAAGTGGAATACAATATCGTTCAAAGAATATTATATTGAATACAAAAATAATGCAAACGTCGAGTACGTATTAGATCGACTGGCAAAAATTGCAAATGCAATAATGTTAATGTACACATATCATACCAAATACTTCGCATTTTAAAATGTTAGATGAATATTATGGATAATAATAAATATGTCGAATTTAAAAATGTCAAACGAATATTATGGAAAATACCAAATACGTCGAATTTAAGAATGCTAAACGAATATTATGGAGAATGCCAAAAACGTGGAATACGATAATGCCGAATGTATACCACATCGAATGACAAAAATGCCGAATGCAGTAATGTTGAATGTAAAAATGTTAAATAACTATTAAATTTTATGAGGAAAACGTGCAATCGATATAAGATCAAATTACAAAAATGGCTAATGCTATTATAATACCGAATGTAAAAATGTCTAAGGGAAGGTATGTCGAATCCCAAAAACGTAATGTACAGAAATACCAAATGAATAAACACTATGCGAACATCGAAAATGTTGAATAAATATTAGATCGACTAGCGAAAACGTTCAATCGATATTGGATAGAATGACAACATGTTGAATGTTGAATGCAATCATGTCAAATGCCTAAAACGTCGAAAATGATGTCGAATCAATGTTAGATCGAATGACGAAAACGGTAAGTCAATAATATCAAGTAACTAAATTCAGACGGCATCGGACACCAAATTTTGAAATTATTTCGTCAATACCTCCATCGTTCGTGTTTTCCATTCACCATTGTTTGCATTCAGAATTTTTATAATTTACGTTTTTACATTCGATGTTATCGTAGTCGATATTAACTCGATTCGACGTTATTCCCAATCGAACTCAATTGCATTCGACATTTTTACAGTCGACGTTTTTACCATTCGATGTTATATTCGACACTTTTGTTTTCGTCGGTAACCCCTGCGTTATAGTCGACATAACCTACTTAAATTATAGATTCTTGAAACATGCTAAAACTTTTTTTGTATGTATTTGTGAATAACTGTGGGTATAACTAACCGTAAATTTGGCTTAATTTCGATACTGCAATACCACAGAATCATTTTTTATTGTATTAATTCCACCGTGTCTTAAAATAAACAAGGGCAAACTATTAATGGTGGGTCCACTAAAAATTTCATTTTTATTATTCTAAATAACAAACAAAACCTGATTATGAGGAAGTCCTTATAAATATTTATTATTTTTAACTGCGATGTTCAGGAGAATCCCACAATTCTTAATATTTAATACTTCTAAGAACGTCAGCGATGGTCAATAACCTAGACTAAAGACTTGTCTATTTCTGGAATAAGTTTACCAGATATTACTAGTTAAACGTACAAAATGCCATTCCTTTACCCTCCTGACCCTGAAACCGAAAAAATAAACTATGCAGAGAAAAGTGCCTAAAATTGTTTTATCCGCTAGAATTTCACCTAAATAGTTTCCGTGTCAGCTATTTTTAAAATAGACCATTACAGAAAAACTTAAAATATCGCGGCCGAAACTATTGCCACACAGCGAGATTAACCTAAACAGCGATGGTT
Organism: Limonius californicus; assembly: GCA_014611495.1. Lineage (NCBI taxonomy): Eukaryota > Metazoa > Arthropoda > Insecta > Coleoptera > Elateridae > Limonius > Limonius californicus. The sequence continues at coordinate 9,927 of JABXWE010016138.1, read as the reverse complement.
TGTTTATTAACAATAGAATTTAAAATAGCTGGCTCGCCGTGGCACCACCTTTTGTAGTAGCCCCTTGTCGGGACCCAACGGGAATTTAAATCATTCTGGAACTACTTTGCATAACACCTTTAATGAATGCTTATAAGGCAGAATTCCAAAGATGAGACAATCTGCAATTTAAAATGACTTACCCAACTGCTAATTAACTAAGCCTATTGTTCTCCACGTGTAAACACCGTAAAACTACGTCACATAACCCAAAATTGCTTCAACTTAACTATTTGCACAAGATTTTAATTATTAACGAGTCGTTCACCCCCGAAAATCCACGTCGGATTGGCACACAGCCCTTTAGAACAGTTCTAATCACAGTTAGAGCAACGTTAGAAATCAGAAAGGCACAGAACGAACGTGATAATAAAGGTCGAAGCCGACAAACCAGTTCAAGCAAAGCCCGAGAAGCAAAAAGCAAAACTTGTTTACCTATGCAATGAATAAACAATTTGAAAAAGCACGGCGGACTTCCAGAGATCTTGCGCTCGAGACCGAGCTCCGGAGAAATTCGCGTGAACTACACCACTCCGATTGTACATCCAGAACTAGATCAACTTTGTTTACAGCTTCTCATCAACATTCGTACACACAACTGGTAATGCCACGTTCTGACCTCTACAACATCACACACCTTTGGTACGTTTCTGCGGCGCGTGTTGACGATGTCCACTCGGCCCCGGCGCTAGTAGTGATCGAGATGCGCTACAAGACCGCTTGCGGGCTCAACCGGATCGGATTCGCGCATCCGCGACTCTTTATTTATGAATATGTGGTGAAGTCGGAAAGCAAGAACGCGGACAAAAGGTGGCCTCGTGGATTCTTCTACTGCGGTGGTGTTTGTCGGCAACCCACCATACGCGTGCCTAAAATAGAATGGAACGTACCGGAATACGATTTCCGGATTGCCATTTTTAACACTTCTTCCTGTCGAGTGTCATGGTTTGTTCCGGGGGTGTGTCCTTCCTGGTTTGCTTGATTATTAATGATGAACGATGTACTGTTATCTAGCATCAGGTATATCAAATAGAGGCAACTTAATGTGATTAAAAATCATTAAATTATTGGGAAATACGTACCTAATATGATTTAATTTATATTTGGTTTATGAAATCACGAAGTAAACGTTGCTACAAATTACAAAAACGTCTAACAAAGCTCCGTTACAACAGAAAACGTTTCATACAGAGACTTCCAACAAAATATTTGAAATAATCGAATTTGCGGTGCTTTTTACTGTATCATTTTGGAAGCAAACTACAAATTATTTGCGATATTTATACGAGGTGTTTAAAAAATGGTTGGCTACCCACGTATAGTATTAATTACCAAACAAAAAAGCCTTAATCAACATATCAACTGTTTCAGAAATAGAGGCGATTTTGTTTTTAATCATTAAATTGCATTATTCTGTAGAAACAGTAATGGCACCAACACTCAACAGGTAAATAAATACATTTGCCCAAATACAACTGTGTAGTGAATTAAAATCGAGGCATCTAGGTGGCCTTTCAATTACACCCCACGACCTATTAATTTGTCGTTATGGGTGTTCTCCGACATTGGCTGAAAAATGTGGAGGACTCCCATCGTGCATAAACTACAAATCAACACTATCACTCAGGGGCAAGTCTTCCAACAGTAGAGATTAAAGTATTATTCAAGAACTCAAGATACAGGTCACCAGTAAAACGATTTAGTAAAAACACGGCCCCTTTTAGACGGTCTTCGAAAATACCCAGCCAAACATTGATATTGTCTTCACTCGACAACAGCGTAAGAATTTTCGTCTGGCCAAACATGTTTATTATACAGATACCGTTGTTTGTAAAGTACCTTCATCGCCAAAAACAATGTGGGCAGCAAAGTTTGAATTTTCTACCATTTTTCCTAGCATAATTCTAAAAAACACCATTCTTGAAGTACAATCAGAAGCAGTAAGGGCTTGTACACGCTGGATATGGTACGGCATACAGCAGTGTACAGTAAACAAATAACAATAACTTAAATTTTGTTTTCATTGTAAATGAAAAGCCTCCTATTGCAGTTTATTGATTAAAAATACAGTTGGTTTACGGGCACATGTTGATATTAAGACTTATTTGTTTTGTTTGATAGACGTCAGAAATTATCCGATATTTTTTTAGCACATTCTGTATTGCATATACACTGTGGCTTCCAAACAAACTTATAGCTCATTTGCTATTTTTATAGTAAAATTAATAGGAACTCTAATTTTGGACTAGATTGAAGTTTCACGTCATCTGGTGTTCCGGCAATAACCGAAAATGACAAGCCGTTTCTGTTTATTTCTGCAATTGAATTAATAGCAACTGTTTTCGTTTTTGATAGACCTAAATAATAATTTTTATCATAGAAAAGTATTTGCAAGTCAGTAAAGCTACGTTTCTAAATATTCAATAATAACCTGAGTATTGTATTTCAAAAAGGAAATTTAACATCACTTGCAGTTACTTCCAAAAACGCTAGATGGCATTTGATGCGTAAAGTAGTATACAGGGTTGCTCCTTAATGCGTCATAGTCCAGCATTATTAAAATGATTTGAAGGTTTTTTTAAGTGATGTAGTGATAAACTGCGCACATTATGTAAATATTTTTAAATATACAGGGTTCAAGGTATTATTTTTTAAATAAAACACCCTCTATATTTTTGTGTTTTTGAATTCAGCGTAAAATTGTCGCTCCAACCATCTCATAGTTTTTAATTTTTGATGAGGCGTTGCCAAGTCTATCTGCAAAATGTGAAAATGTTAGTCGACACAAGGTTTAACAAATTAATTCGGTGCGTGAGTATTACAATTAATTAATAATACATATTCAGCAGTTATGTAGCCAAGTGGTGTACTAACATAACACAGCCACCAAATATTAATTTTATCGTACGATTTTGACACAAAGGGACTGGAAATGAAAAGCGCAACTTAAATTTTTCTAAAATCTATTGCTCACTGACGACTCGGCCTTCTCCCAAAGTCCTAGCTCAAACCGACATAATATTCATCATTATGCAATAAAAAACCTAAGAATTGCAAGTTGATGGAAAATGTTTGGAGAGGTATTCTGGGCGATTTTATATTTAATAAACATCGAATGGTGCACAATATTTGTATTTCTTGCAAAATAATTTGCCTCGACTCCTGCAAAATGTCTCTTCAAAGGTAATTACAACACGACGGTGCTCCAGCACATTTCGCACTAGTCATTCGACAGTTCTTGAATTAAGATTTTGGCAACAGGTGATGAGGTCGCGGCGGTCCCATCAATTGGCCACCTAAATCGCCAGATTTTACGAAAATAGATTTTATTTTCCTATGGGGACATATAAAGCATATTATGTACTAGATCACTGCAACTATTGTAAAAGATATAAGGCAAGGCATAGTGCGTAGATGCAATTTTTGTCGAGTCGTTGCGAGCTGTAAATACGTCTTTTGCGGAAAGACAACACGTGTGTTCAACAGAACGAAGGTAAAATTGAACATTTATTATAAATAAATACTTGAATTGAAAAAGATCATATTTCTATCTGTGTTATTAACAATAACTATTGTAACTTTATGTTAAAATCATGATTACTAGATTAGATGGAAACAAAAGTATTAATTACTCAACGGTTTGTACGGAAAAAGTAAAAATATCGTCGAAAATATCGATTTTAGGCATAGGAGAATATTCATAAAAATTGTGGAGAATTAAAATGAAAATTCAAAAAATATAACAATATACAAAGTGCTCCATTTGAACAACGCGAGAAAATACTCTTTGAAATAAATTTACGCTGGTAAAACACTATGTAAAATAAAATTAATATTTGGTAGTTATGCCATTTTAGTACATCATTTGACTACATAACGCAAAATATGCATTCTTAATTAATCGTAATACTTGCGCACCGAATTAATTTGTTCAATCTTGAGCCGATCAATTTTTCAATTTTTTAGATAAACTCGGCAACGCCTCATCCAAAATCAAAAACCGGGAGATGGCTGGTAAGACAAGGGTGTTATATATAAGAAATAATACCTTGAAGGTGTTCCGCCGTAGCGAGTCACCCTGTATATTTAAAAATATTTTCAAAATGAGCGCATTTTCGCACTACATCACTTTAAGAAAACGTTAAACTCCAAATCATTATATTAATGGTAATATTGGACATTGACGCACTAATGAGCAACCCTCTATATCAGGAGTCTCCAAACTTTTTAGCCTAAGGGTCACACTGACTCCTCCACTAAATCTCAAGGGCCAAGACCTAGCTAGCTTATCATACCAGCATACTGTAGTTTTGAATTACGCGCAAATTTTCGTACTGGGACTAGCCGGCAAGTGAGATATCTATGGCGCAGGGCGCGGGGGTGTACTTCGCTCCATTTGCAATTTCAGTTGGCACTTACGGGCAAGTGTCAAGAACATTTCCTTGCGCTACGTATTGTTACGACTATGCTAAATGTATAGTAGTGACATCTTGCAGAGAGTAGAGAAGTTAAGTGCAGGACGTGGCAAAGCTACAGTAGTACAGCGCCATCTTGTCGGTAGTGGCGGAATTACGCAAAAACGTCAATTATTCTTGGTTAGTCGAAGTATACAACGCCATCTTGTAGTGAGTAGCGGAGCTAGAGCATGTTCTGGAAAAGTTCTGCTGCGTGGTCGCTTTTCTGGAAGATACTTTCGACTACTTTCGACAGTTTTCGAATATGTTCTACGCACACAGTTACAAAGTTTGAATTCGGAGCGACAAGTGCGATCTGAAAAGCGAAATATAGTGCGACTAGCGTGTTTTGTGACTATACTTTCTTAGTGACAATACAGTGTGTTTAATTGTGAGTGTTTAATTTAATTAAAGGTGTCTTAAAGATAAATCCAGTGCATTTTGTTTACATCAGAATAACTGCTCTTAATAGTATTAATTGGCATTATTTTGATTTGAAGTTACGTCCCTTTTGTGTCGATTTGTATAAATATGGAAAAGAAACGAAAGATAGATAGTGAGTGCAGAACATTTAAAGAGCAATGGGGATATCAATATTTCGTGATTGAGTCTAGTAATAAGGCAATAACAATATCAGGCCTCAAAAGAATAGATTATAATACGTTACTATGACACTAAACATTCTCAGAATTACTCCAAATTTACAGGAAGCCTACGGTTAGGAAAATATGAATCTTTGAAACGCGGGTTGAAATCTCGCGTGGCTCATTCAATAGCGAAACATGGGAAACCATTTACTGACGGCGAATTAGTTAAGGATTGCATGATTGCAACAGCAGAAGAAATGTGCCCAGAAAAACGTAATTTATTTAAAAACATCAGTTTGTCAACAAACACTGTGACTCGAAGAGTAGATGATATTGCAGAAAATATGTTAACTCAATTGTCTGACAAAAATCGACACTTAGAGTGGTTCTCTTTGGCCCTGGATGAGTCAACAGATATTTCAGATACTGCTCAGATGTTACTTTTTATTCGAGGGATAAATAAAAATTATGAAGTGTATGAAGAGCTTCTTGACGTTCATGTCATTCACGGCACGACCACGGGAGAAGATATTTTTAAAGGAGTTGAAAATGCTGTTCAAAAAAACAATCTACAATGGAAAACTTGAACTGTATCATTAATGATGGCGGCAAAAACATATGTAGAAAAAATAAAGGTGTCGTTCCTCTCGTATCAAAGGTCGTAGAAAATGACGGTGGTTCAAAACCATTAATCGCACACTGAATCATTCATCAACAGTCTTTGTACGGAAAATGCTTGGATATGTAAGAAGCTTTAAAGCCAGTAATGTGAGCTGTCAGATGTATGAGATCGCACGCGCCCAATCATCGTCAATTCCGCGAGTTTATTGAAGAGATTGGCGAAAATGACTTACCATATTATACTGCAGTACGCTGGCTTAGCAGCGGAAAAGTTCTAACGCGATTTTTTGAGCTCCGAGCTATAATCGAAATTTTCTTGAATGAAAGAAATCGGGGACGACCCTGAGACAAAATAGTGAGTGGTTATGGAAGTTTTATACAGATTTAACTAAACATGTAAAAGACCTTAATTTAAAATTACAAGGAGAAAACCAGCTTCTGCCTGATTTATACACTCATATTAAGTCCTTTCGAAAAAAATTGTTTTGCTTGAATCTCAATTGAACAAAAAATGCTTCACGCATTTTGATACATTCAGTCAGCAAACTGAGACTTCATTTCCGGTAGATTTCGCAGTTGAAGCTTTGGGTGCTTTATAAATAAATTTTGAGTCTCGTTTTTCAGATTTTGATGCAATTGCAAACGATATCAATATTTCTCAAAATCCAATTCATCATTACTGGAATTTTATAAGTCTTCGACTCACACAGTTTGATCAGTTGCATAAATTTACTCGTGCGTTCTTTCCCGTTTTCGGCACTACTTATCTGTGTGAAAAACATTCTCCAAAATGAAATATACAAAAAATATTTACAGATCGAAATTAACTGATGAGCCTTTGAAGTCGCTGCTTATAATTTTCACTAGGAAACTTGATCCACAACCGCAAACAATTGTCAGCCGGCGGGATTGGTGGTGCTCGCGAGCCGTCGTTGGCCCTTTATGTAATTTGGGGTCTACTTATATCTCTACGTTATTGTTAAAATATTTATTGAACATAATTTATTTCTTTATTTCTAAGTGAATATTTTCAAATGTGGTAAATTTGTTTAGTTCCAAACAAAAACAACAAAAATTAAACACCAACAATTCTACAACACTAACTTTCATTTTGAAAGATGGTGATGTTTTGCCAAAAAGCTGACTACAATGATTTCCCTACACTTGGCTAATCTGGTAGCATGATTTATTTTGACACACAATGACAGAAACATAAATCAATACAAATTGTACGTGAAATCTATTTGAGGTTACGTCATTCTAATAACAATTTTAATATTTTCTCAAATAAGAACAGGTTTTGCACTGGCACATCAATAAACTTTTCCGGCGTTAATTTAAATATGCTTTATCTCTACTATCTGTATACTAGGTTTAATATGTTTGTATAAATTTCATTCCAATTCTAGAAATATGTATACAGGGTGTATCAGAAATAGGTACACATATTAAATCCAATGGTAGATAACAATATATACAAACTAGAAAAAACATTGCTTTGACAATGGAACCCTTAAGACATGAGAAATTATAATTGAAAATTTGGCCCAAAATTGTTTGAGTGCCGCAGGATAATAACAAAAATTTGAGTTCAAAGACATGTTATGCAAAGGAGAGTAAGGTAGAAGTGCAAAAAAATTTCTTATCACCTGCCACAAACCAATACTATTCGGTAGGTCACTAATTTCTATTCAGTCTGTTGTTGTTATCACAAGCCAAACAAGTTTTTACGTGTTTGCCAGTTTGGAATTATTTTACAAATAGGTAATAACGTTCTACAGCTTAAATGCATTTTCTATGTATCGTCAGCAGTTCTCAAACAAAATTTCATTTTATTTTGTAACTCAAAACAATAAACTTAACGATTTTGAAAAATAAATTCTACTTGAGCCAATCTATTACTGGTTTAAATATTTGTACGCATTTCTGATACAGCCTGTATATCCATCGTCAATGGGTGTTGCTCGCATAACAAATATTGATATACAGCTTTTATAAGGGGGTTGTTCTTGGAAAGTCAAGCAAGGACCTTGCTTTGGCAATCACAAAAGTTAACTCTGTATGTGCGAACGCACTGTATGACGAGACGTGCACCTAGTTAGCAATCTCGTGGAATTCGTCCTAAATATTCGTTTGGAATCTCGTTATTTATATTGCACTTATCTAAAGCAGCAAATGAGGTCGATCGCGGATTTACGAGCAAAGGTTAACGTTTAATACAACAAAGTCCTTTAGTATAGATTAAAAACAAACACTCAGACGTACTTTAAAATCGGATCACTGATGCATTCTTTCTGTGCTTATTCCTTTAGTTGGAATTTGATGTTGATACACGAATTCCTTTTTGTCTAGGGTGTTCTGCTTTCCCTTAGCATCAGTTAGTAGTCGCTTGACAAGTCGTAAACGACTGTGCTTCGTTCCAGAGTTACAGCCTCCAGTAAAAAGAAGTACAGCTTTGATAGTGCTTGCAGTAACAATTTGCTTTGGTAAATGATAGCGCATAAGCACGCACTGTATTTCAGCACGTATTTTATGGAAGCGGACCCTTCACCGGGACTGAAATCGATGTTTATAGGCGAGTGGCCACAGCTGTAAAATTTGATGTGGGTATTACCTTTGACTTTATATACAGTCAAAGGTCAAAAGTCAAAGGTATTACGTTCACACCTCGGTATTACATTTTCATTTACAAGATGGGAATTACAAACCTTTCCGTGCAGACACACCGGAAGTTGGAAGGCTTCCATTAAAAGTCTTTAAATGCGTAAATGGCTGGCCGTTTAGGGAAATCACGTTTTGCTTTGCTTCTCGATTTGAATGAATTTTGTTACAAACCTGCTATTTTACAACTTTCATTAGAACTGGGGGAGAAAGTCTTTGGAAACGATTTAGGCAAAATTAACGGACAACTATTCAAGGAAAAATTCAACTGCCGTTAGAAATTATTTTTCCTTCTATTTATTTGCGAAAAATTATTTTCGCGTTTCTTTTCTATTTTCTCCAAAATAGTAATGGTGAGGCTCTACACCTCATGAAGGAGTTTGGCCTGCAAGGCGGAAGATCAGAGTTCACCACCGGTCGTTGCATGCCAAATTTATGACACGTGTGATTTGGCGGGCATCACGCGCTGGCCAACCGCATTATTCCCCCTTGTTCATCCGTGTGCAGTTGTCCAATTATTTAAACTGACTCCTTTCCCCAAAGTATTTCCCTAATTTTCTAATACTACTTGTAACAGAAAACTATGTAAATATAACATCATCCTAAGCCAACAGATTTTAGTTATACCATTTCGAAAGGGGAATTCCCTTGTTGTTTCTGTAAACATGTCCAACAAAGGACGACCCTTCTGGTTAAACACACATGTTTTTGAAAACTTTAGCAATTACAAGCCTCTGGCTTTTCTTCTCATATGATCCAAATCCTTGATCTTTTTAATGCTGTTCTTTATAATACAGAGCTGTATTTTTCTCATATGGCGTCTTTTATAGCAAAAACGTCTTAACGACTACACAGTAATTCGCTTGAATGAGCAAAGGCATTTGCAGATTAAAACTCAGCAGCCATCAGAATACATTCCTTGTTCCCTTTATAATAAATGGATATAAGAGGGCACGATGTTGTTTACGCTATTACCCTCTTAAAACCTGACCCAAATTTCTGGCTCCTCCCAGGCGGTTGTGTTTGTATGTAAACAGAATTGTACTGGATTTGGTGGACTGGAAAAATCAAACTTAACCTACCAATAGATTCCAAAAGTTCTGCTTTTTGCTTTATTTTCTCTTTATCGTGGGCACAGGACTGAACTGACCCAAGGGAAAAATTTCCCAAATTTTGAAATTAATCAAAATAGTTTTGCAGTGGTTGGTATTTTTTCTTATATCAAAAATACATTTAAAATTCTAAACTGTGAAAAAACAATAACAAAATTCCATCTCCTCTTTGAAATTTTCTTTATACTGAGGTCATGGACGAATAAAACATTCCGTTGGTTATTTGAAAATATAATTCAATTTCTACAAACTGTCTTATTTTGCTGTTATTTGTGAGCGAAATCGAACTGATCCAGAGACATCTAAAACTCAAACTTAATCTAGTGAAAGGAAATTCCAAAATGCATTTTGTACGAACGTTGACATAAATATGTTTCGTTATAAAATTTTACGTCTTTAAAGAAAGCCAAATCAGTCTAAAAAAATTTCAAAGTTAAGCCAGTCAAAAGTAGA